>JASDQU010506060.1:5001-40584 GCA_032191745.1 Picea mariana | reverse complement strand
GTTCTTTTCCTTCCACTTCAAAACCTTGTGGTTGTTCCACAAACACTTCTTCTTCTAAGTACCCATTCAAAAAGACACTTTTCACATCCATGTGATGAATGCTCCATTTCTTCTGACATGCTAATGAAATCATCACTCTAACAGTCTCTTGTCTTGCTACTGGTGCAAATGTTTCTTCATAATAAATTCCATACCTCTATGTGAAGCCTTTAGCAACTAATATTGCCTTGTGTCTTTCAACACTCCCATCACTATTGTACTTAGTCTTGTAGACCAATTGAGTACCAATCTTTTTCTTGTCATGTGGAAGTTTTGTAAGCTCCCAAGTATCATTCTTGTGAATAGAATCTATCTCTTCTTTCATTTCTTGCACCCAAACCTCATTAGTACATGCATCTTCAAAACATGATGGTTCAAAATCAGCCTTGGAAAGTAAAGAAAAATTTATTGTCTCGCCTATTTGATTTTCTTCATGTGCTATACTTTTACTCCTTTGATAAATGTTACTTCATCTTCTTACCTTCCTTGCGGGACTTGAATTTGATGTTGGGCTTGCACTTGGAACTGAAGAATTAGATGAGGGGCTACTTGGTGGATTTGTAGCACTTGGAACTAAAATATTAGTGGGCTGCTCATTATCAATATCATCAATAATATCCCTATCCAAAATAGATTTAGACATATCATCATGGCATTTTTTGTGACCATAAACTCCCCCTTCATCAAAAATCAAATATCTTGACACAACAATGTTATTAGTGAGGGGATTATACAACCTATAAGCCTTACTTTTTTCACTATATCCAACAAAAATGCATGACTCACTTTTTGAATCTAACTTTTGTCTCTTTTGATCAACTACATGGACATAGGCTATACAACCAAAGATGAAATGATTAACATTAGTTTTTTTTTCATACCAGGCTTCATATCAAGTGCACTTGTGGGACATTGATTGAAAACATATATAGATGTAGCAACTTCATCACCCCAAAAAGAATTGCTTAATCCCTTGGTTTGTAACATACTTCTTGCCATTTGCACCACTGTCAAATTTTTCCTCTCTACTACTCCATTTTGTTGAGGTGTGTAAGTAGTGGTGAGTTGACTTTTGATGCCATTCATATCACAATAATTCTAAAAATATTTTGAACAAAATTCTCCTCCATGATCAGTCCTTAAGCACTTGATTTTGCAACCTCTTTCATTTTCTACAAGGGCTTTAAACCTCTTGAATGTATCAAAGGCTTCATCCTTGGTCTTCAAAAAATAAACCCAACACTTTTGTGAGTAATCATAATAAAAGTAATAAAATACGATGACTTACCGAAACTCTTTGTCTGCATAGGACCACAAATATGTGAGTGAACTAACCGAAGTGGATAATGGGCCCTCCATGCATTTCCTTTTGAAAATTTCTCCCTTGCATGTTTTCCTTTAGCACATCCTTCACAAATATCCTTCTGTTCATGAACCTTAGACACACCATAAATTAATTGTTTTGATGTTAGAAGATTCACATTATGAAAATTCAAATGTCCATACCTAAGATGCCACAACTAACTTTTTTCTTCATATGCCATATTGGCAAGATGTTTTTTATGTTCTCCAAACATCAATGGAAACATCCTATTCTTTGACATAGGCATAATTGTAGCCACCCTATATCCTCTATTCTTATCATAAATTGTACATCGTTGATTTTCAAACACCACCTTATAATTTTTCTCACACAATTGGCCAACACTCAATAAATTATGCTTTAATTGTGGAGTGTAATAAATGTTTTAACACTTTTCATACCTTCTTTAGTATGGAATTCCATAGCTCCTTTTTAAGAAACCTCCAATGCTTTGTCATCACCCAACTTGATCTTGGATTTGAAACTCTCATCCATTGTAGAAAAGAGCTCCTTATTTCCTGGCATGTGGTTAGAACACACTCAATCTAAATACCAAATATCTTTAATGCCATTTTCAGCTTTGTCATAAGATAAAAAAAAATTGTTTGGAGAGGCTTTATCATCTTGTTGAGCATAATTAACACCTTTTTTATTATTACCTTCTTTTAATCTACAATCCCTTTCAAAGTGACCATGCCTTTTACAATAATAACACTCATATTTATTTTATCAAATCTGCCTCTACCTCTTCCTCTTGAACCACCTCTTCCTCTTGGATAATTTTGACTTTGACCTCTACCTTGGATTTGGTTTCTTTTGTTTCTAGTGTTGGCATATTCATTATTTGTAATTTGCAATTTTGAAGAAAAATATTTCTCTCCACTTTCTCCGAATGAATCTATCAATCTTTCTTCATGAGACATAAGAGATCTAACTAGGTGATCAAACTGAAGAGTAGACAAATCCTTTCTTTCTTCAATGATTATGGCAACATGGTTCCACCTTGGTGTTAGAGACCTCAACACCTTTTTAATCAAAACCTCTTTGTCCACAATTTCTCTAAGAGTAGCCATTTTATTGACTACATCTTTTACTCTCACACAATAATAACTTACATTTTCAACTTCTTGCATCTTCAAATTATCAAATTCTCGTTTCAATGTCTATAGCTTGACAAATTTGACTTGATCACTACCTTGGTAATCTTCTTGTAGAATTTTCCAGACATCCTCAGTTGCCTTTGTACCTGCAATTATTGGAAACAAGACTTTTATCAAGAGCAATTTGAATATGAAATAAAGCTTGACCATTCTTCTTTCTAGATTCCTTCTTAGCTACTCTATCATTTTGCAGTAAGAGTGGTCCAATATTCTGGCTCTCCATAACCCGTTTCTACAATCTCCCATAGATATTTCCCTATCAAAAAGGTCATCATCTTGATGCACCAATAATCATAATCACTTCCATTAAATTATGGAATGGGAAAGGAATTAGAGTTTTACATGATTACCCTAAAACAACAACTAGATCTGATACCAAATGAAGGAACTATATAGGCCTATCTCTTGAATAGATAATAATTCAATTAGAATATCATAACAATATAGCAAATGATTAAATCACAATATCATAGAGTGAGGTTTACAATCCATGCATCAAGAAAGAATAAATTATTATTTAGGTAGTTGCACAAAAAGGTTACATTCAACTGTGATCAACCTTGATATTTATAACAATACATAGCCTCATAGAACAAATAGTTGGCTACTTGGGATTGAACGCATTGAACGCTTACAACAATTTATTTTAGAAAATTGCTCATGCATTTTGCATGGATTATTTAGTGAGACCATATATATATAAACACTAACCGACATAAAAGAAAATTGCAAATAGATTGCATCATGTCATATGATTGACAAGACTGCATCAATTACTAACAATAACATGTTGCACAAAAGAAGAAGGGATGGCCTAGCAAGCAAGCATTCTCATCCCATTATTATGTCTCTGGCAACCAATGCACCAATGCAAGATAACACCTGAGGTAAGGAGATTTTATAGTTATAGAATGGATCATGAAAACAAATACCCTCTTCACAATAATTATTGATTAATTAGAAAAATACATGATAAAAAATTGAATAATTACTTAGTTGAATAATTAAGTTCTTAAGACATTTTCCTTATGGAGTACTATGTTGTGATATGATGGTTATAAAGTTTATAGTTGTTCACATGTGTTAGAAAATTTTGAATTCTAGCTTGTCCTTCTATCCTATATCTTGACAATGGGCATTTGCCTTATTTTTTTGTCTTTGTGATTTGATGTGACAAACCTAATCTTGAAACCTCCTCTACGACTACTTATCAATCTAGTGGGAATGCTTAAAGAGACAGATTTCAAAATGGAAAGAAAAGAAGAAACCAACTCGGGAAATCAAAGTCGTCACTATCACACAAGAGTTAGAGCAAAAATGGGCAAATGGAAAACTATATGTAAGGTAAATGGTATTCTCAATCAGTTTGAATCTGAACTTACTCTCATCCCAATATATAATATATGTGATTTATCTTTAGTCTTATTTGTTTGATATTGTTCTCTATTCATTTAACATGGATGTGGTTGATAAATTATCCCAAATAATGTTTTCTTACTACAACTAACTATATAACTATTAGGCTCTTAATTGATTCTATATAGTCAATTGCAATTCTCATCAATCTCTAAACCGATCAATAATATCCTTAGAAGCAAAGAAAACAAGTTATTTCTATCCATCTATAAGCAGGTAGGGGAAGTTGTTTTGGTACCCAACATAGTTGTGTTGAAACATGGCTCCCCATTCAACTAGAAAGAACATGGAAAACTTTTTTTTATGGAAACACATGTTGTTCAGAAATGGGAAATTCAATAAGTAAGGGTCATTCCTCATCAAAAGAAGTCAACGTTTTTCCAAGAGATGAACCAAAGATTAAACATGTTGCTCATTCTCTATCGAATACTGTGTTGATATCCTTACGTTAGTACCGCCTTGAGTTTATCACTTGTCAATAATGTAAACATGCCAAGTAGGATTCAACATTTAACCTCATACTATAGTTTTTCCCCGTTTATTGGACATTTTGCGAATGACATTTTCTGGGGAAACTCTAGTAAGAACTGCCAATTGGTAAAGGCTTCCATTTTTTTTATATATTGTTATTGATGAGTCGAAAAACTTGGGAAGAACAAAGCCGACACATTTGGTTTCCAAACCATCACAACCATGCCTACTTTATAATATCCCTAATCTATTTTACATGCATATGTGGCCACCACTCATATTTTTCATTCAGAAAACGTGGGTCTAGCCAATATGTGATCTTATTCTTCCAATTGTGGATCCTTTGATTACCACCACATTATCTTTCTCTACCATTGAAATTAAATATCTAGGTTTTGTTTGTGAGTTGTAGGTAAGTTTGGATCACATTATCAATTTTCATGAAACTAATAATGATTATAACTTCACTCTAATTTCAAGATTAATTCTTTGCAGTTTCATTAGTTTCAAGTGGAATCTCATTTTTTTTATGCAACGAAATAGGAGGGGAGAAGTGTACTTATAGTTTTGTGGAATTTTATTGTTTTATTATGAAGGTCAATTTCTCATCAATGGATGTTAATAATGAGACACTGCTATGGAACAAAGTATGTTGGGTGTGGGGAGATGGATGGAGGTCAACGATCTAGGTCATGTTCAATTTTTTGGTTAATACAGTTAAAATAATTTATAACATCAACATTCTTGGTTAGAACTGTGAAAGCAAACATTGGAGTTATAAAAAAAATCAAATTTGATGGGTAGTTCAATTTAGAAATTACATCAACATTCTTAGTTAAAACTATGAAAATGAGAATTGAAGTCGTAAAAACCTTCATATTTGATGGGCATTTCAGTTTTTAAATTTGAACCCTAATAGGCATTTGGTAGAATGTCCAACAACAAATAGGTGTATAGGCCTTCCCAATACAATTATGTGCAATCATAACAAAATGCCTTTCTTATTTGTTTTTTTCTCGGTCCAATTTATGTATAATATTGTAATTTATGGAATAATAAGTAAAGGAGGAAGGCCACAACATAGGTTATCTCAAGAGGCCACAACATAGGTTTAATTGTATGTTGTTTTGAAAATGAACTTATACAACACCACTCATAGAAGCTATTTCAATATCCCACAACATAGGTGTACCTTAGTATTATTTCTCACATGTATTCACACAATATGTTTCACAAAAGAAGAAGGGATGGCCTAGCAAGCACGCATTCTCATCCAAATTATGTCTCTCGCAACCAATGCACCAATGCAAGATAACACATGAGGCAATGATATTTTATAGTTATAGAAGTGATCATAAAAGAAAATACTCGCTTCACAACCAATCGACCACTATGTTAGGAGGAGACACCACTCCTTTGTAGCTATCTCCATTGACATAAGAATCATAGAATGTTGAAATTTATGTGGAACAACCTCACAACCAATATGAAATTATAGAGCATCTTCTCTTAATTAGATTATTTATACCTCACCATATAATATTATAAAAAATGAATAATTATTGATTCATTAGAAAAATACATGATAAAATAATTGAATAATTATTGATTCATTAGAAAAAATACATGATTAAAAATTGAATAATTACTTAGATGAATAATTAAGTTCGTAAGGCATTTTCCTTATGGAAGCATATGTTGTGATATGAGGTTAGAAATTTCAGAGTTGTTCACATGTGTTAGAAAAATGTGAATTCAAGCTTGTCCTTCTATCCTATATCTTGACAATGGGCATTTGCCTTATCTTTTTTTGTCTTTGTAATTTGATGTGACATGTGAACTTAATCCTAAAACCTTTACGACTACTTATAAATCTAGTGGGAATGGTTAAAGAGAGAGCTTTCTAAAGGGAAAGAAAAGTAGAAATCAACTTGCGTGATAGCCTATATAGAATAGAGGAGGGGAAATCAAAGTCGTCATATCACACAAGGGTTAGGAGAAACAATGGGAAAATGGGAAACTGTATGTAGGGTAAATGGTATTCTCAATGAGTTTGAATCTGAATTTACTCTCATCCTAATATATGTGATTTATATTTAGTTTTATTGGTTTGATATTGTCCTCTATTCATTAAACAATATTTACTCTCATCCTAATATATGTGATTTATATTTAGTTTTATTGGTTTGATATTGTCCTCTATTCATTAAACATGGATGTGGTTGATACACATTATCTCAATGCATTTTTTTCACTACAACTATGTAACTATTAGGGTCTTAGTTGATTTTATATAGTCAATTGCAATTCTCATCAATATTTCTATCTATTTATAAGTAGGTAGGAGAAGTTTCTTCAATACCAAATCTATCTATGTTGAAAGAAGGCTTAGCTATCAAGTACATGCAAATGTTTTTTATGGAAACACATATTGGTCACAAGTAGGAAATTCAATAGGTAAGGGTCATTTCTTATCGAAAGAAGCCAACATTTTTCCAAGAGATGAACCATAGATTAAGCATGTTCCTCATTCTCTATCTAATAGTGCATTCATGTCTTTCTTGAGATACCCTTACGTTAGCAGCACCTTGAGTTTATCACCTATCAAGAAAGGAAACATGCCAAGCTAGATTGAAGATTTAACCTCATATTATAGTTTTTCCCATCTATTGGACATTTCATGAATGACAATTTTTTGGGAAACGCTAGTAAGTACTCTCCATTGGTAAAGGCTTCCATTGTTTTTGTTATATCATTATTGATGAATTAGAAAATTTGGCAAGAACATAGCCAATAAATTTGTTTTCCAACCTGTCACACCCATGCCTACTTTATAATATCCCTAATCTATTTTACATGCATACGTGGCCACCACTCATCATTTTCATTGAGAAAATGTGGGTCTAGTCAATGTGTGATCTGATTGTGGATCCTTTGATTACCATCACATTCTCTTCCTCTACCATTGAAATTAAAGATCCAGGTCTTGTTTGTGAGTTCTAGGTAAGTTTGGATCCCATTATCAATTTTCATGGAACTAATAATATTTATAGCTTCACTCTAATTTCAAGCTTAACTCTTTACAGTTTCATTAGTTTCGAGTGGAATCTCATTCTCTCAATGTAAGAGAATAGGAGGGTAGAAGTGTACTTCTAATGTTGTGGCATTCAATATTTTTATTTATGAAGGCCAATTTCTCTTCATTGGATGTGAAGAATGAGACACTGTTATGGAACAAATCATGTTATGGAACAAAGCATGTTATGGAACAAAGCATGTCGGGAGTGGGGAGATGAATGGAGGTTAGCGATTTAGGTCATGTCCCAAACAAAAGATTACTGAAAGAAAAGGTAAACATGTGGTTTGAACAATAAACATTAATAATATATCGAAATATTGATTAAATAATACATACATAAAAAAATTCTATCACACTAAGTTAGATAGAATTAGTGAATTAATTATATTTAAAAATAGATATTTATATGAACAACTATTTTTTATTTGATTTTTTTTTAAAGTGGTTTACAAATTTACCATCACATATTTATGTACATAGTGAATTAACAAATAAATGAAGAGGATTAATTCAATGAAGTATACCACTTCTCTAAAACTAAGGATACAAAACCTTGCATATGAGTCATATTTTTTTATTCTAATAAAAAATTAAGATCTATATATTAGTTTTCTAATTTTTATCATTGAGGTTGAGGTTAGGATATTGAGAGATAGATTTTAAAAACTTGTAGGAAAATGTTATAAATATCATTGAGTAAAATTTTTTTCTAAAGTTATAGTTCTATCTATTTGACAAGAATCTTGTTTATTCAATTTGAAATTAAAAAATATATACAATTTTTCTTTTTCTAATAAAAAATAAAGTCACAAAAAAAAAATGTGTTTCAAATACATATATTAAAAAAAAAATATTCAATCTCAAATTATTTATAAAAAAAATTCATAAAAAAAAACTAAATAATAACTAATCCTAATAATCTTAAGTAAAGCTACAATACATATATTAAATATCTTAAGAAAATAATAATAATTCTGTTCATTTGATAAGAATCTAGTTTAAAATTAATAAATATATTAATTTTTTCTTTTTTTAATAAAAGATAAATTCACAAAAAAATTAAATGTATCTAAATACATACATTAAAAAAATTTCAATTTCAAATTATTTATAAAAATAATCCATAAAATAAAGTAAATAATGGCTAATCCTAATAACCTCAAGTAAGGCTACAATACATACATTAAATGTCTTAAGCAAATAATAAGAGATTTGTGTCCACATCCAAATTTTAAAAATGTGGTAAAATACTAAATGATAAGATAATATTATATTATTATAAATATTTTATGATTTAATTAATATTTGCCATGACTATGAAATAAAAAAAAATTTAATTGTAACTTTTTAATATATATTTAAATTCAAAATTATATATTTTTTAATTGCAAATAAATTTAATTTCTAGTAAAAAGTTAACGAAAAAAAATATATTGCATTTTTTCAACTTTAACTTGAACATATTTAAAAAAAAAAAAATTATAACTTTATTAATTTTCTTATTTTATATTGAGTTAAAAATAAAAAAAATTATATTAATTTAAAAGTAAAATATTTAATGTATAAACTTTTATCTAAATTTAACAAAATCCCTCCAAAATTTTTCCTTTCCCTTTGAATGATGATCTTTATCATTACACCAACAATATTTACCTTGAAAAATTTCATTTGAATGATAATCTTTACCACTACACCAACTATCTTTACCTTGAAAAAAGATACATGGAAAGTGAACTCTCTAATTTATTTTTAATTAGGAGAGATCTTTAAAAGTACATAATTTTTAAAATAAATTAGGAACGGTATAAAAATGTACATAATATTGCTCAATTAATGTTGCCCATTCAACTATTTGATATAGAGAAAATTAAAGAGTGTGGATTCTCCATATATACACATAATTTTTTTTATATTGTTCAATAAATTAATTAATTGATAAAAAATTAATTCATTATGGATCTTTTATATCTTTATATTAATTAATTAATAAAGTTATATTAATTAATTAATAAAATTGATATAAATATTTTATTTTTAATTTTTAATTATGTTTTTAATTTATATTAAAAGGTGAATTGAAATATTACAAAAAAATTTATTCTGTCATATTTTTATCCATCTTAAAAAATTTCCTACTAAGAAACTTTTTTACATCTACTTTGAGTGACCATATTTTTATAAAAAAAGTGATAACGTTATAAATTATTTAATATTATATTAAAATAATATAAAAAAATATGTAACTAAACATTTCCTACCAATAAACATTTTTACTTCTACTTTGAGTGACCATATTTTTATAAAAAAATGATAACGTTATAAATTATTTAATATTATATTAAAATAATATAAAAAATTATTTAACTAAATAGACATTAATAGTAAATAGGGAAGAAATGTTTTTGTCATGCTAGATTATGATCATGAAATAAAAAACATGTTATATGTTATTCCTAGATTTCATATAACAACTTCTAACAATGCAACGATATGTGCTTTAATATGGTGACATTGTTCTTAGTTTACGTTCACTACATTTAACTCTTTAACTATTGGCTTTTCCATATTTTAAGCTCAACTATTTAACTATTGGATTTTCCATATTTTAAACTCATAAACCTTTGTTCATGTTCTATATTGAAAATGGCTGTCTTTGTTTGAAGTAAATATTATCTTCCATTGTAATGAATTTTCTTATAAATAAGGAATAATCAAATAACTTTTTCATAAGGTTATTTATATTTAATCATTTTACAATATATATCTACATAAATATTGAATTTTCATCTTTAGTATTTCCAAAAAGTTTGGTTCACTTTGTTGGTCTTAAAACATTTTTATTTTACAAAGAGTTAGCAAACAAAACAATTTAACATTAACCCCAACAAAATCTTAAAGTTAGATTATTCCAATCCTTGACCAAATTCAAAAATACAAAATTTTTACCTTTTCACTTTATGACAACATACTTTTTACACTTTATGACAACATACTTTTTACACTTTCAATAAATTTTTAATTATTAATTCATTAGAAAAATAAATCTCACTCTTTATTTTTTCTAAAGAAAATCACATAGTGAAATGCCAAAGGAATGAAACAATGTGTTTAAGCCACTAACATAATAGTTCCTTATACTTGCCTCTTTAAACATAACTAAAAACTATAGAAAGGAAATTACTTATGTATCTTATCATAAAAAAAAAAACATGAAAATCACATCATTCAAACGCTATAATATTGAAAATGTCCTCTATCTTATACAATATTTTGTAGTATAAAATATTTAGATCCAATGTTCATGAGTATATTCAATTGAGCTTCTATCTTGAAGTATTGATATAATCAAAGTGCATTGATCCATTTCTCATCCATCTTTAATACTTGATCTGTTATCATGTTCCTATCCTTGTATATATATGAGAGAAATGGATATATGAGAAAGTTGTAAATAGAAGTTGTACTTCATCATACAAAGACTATAAGGTGAAATTTATCATGGTTGTTTCCTTGTGTACCCATTGAATAACCAAAATTGAATCACAAAAAAATTGAATTTGTGATTCACCAAACTCTTGGGACAACCTCAAAACCAATTTGAGAGCCATCAACTCATAGTAGTTATCAGTTTCATGATCGATTCCAGCTTTGAAATAAATTTTATTATTTGAAGATAGGTATAAAATTCCTCGTGAGATACCTATAGGAGGGTTCCCTTGTAAGTGTTAGGGACCTAACCCCTCACATAGGTAGAATAATATATTTCCATGTAGTAAAGGTCAATATTAATAAGGCCTAGCAATAAGGAAGAAAAATTCCAATGTAAGAAGACCTAAAAGAAGCTTTCGCTTATAGAAGGATCTTCCTCTAGATGGTTCTTTTGATATACATATTTAGTATAAATAGGAGTCGAGGGTATGGGAACTTTTATCTTCGATATTATTTTAATAGAGATCCGTGCTGCTAGAGGTTGCCCCCTCAAAAAGGCAAGTGAACATTGCTCTCAGTAATCAAAGTTCTCTTTTTGGTGTTATTCTGGCATCATTTTGGTATTATTGTGGTGTTGTTCTCATTATATTGTTGTTCATCTGCCATTTCTAGCTAATTATTTATGTTCTGCATACTATTTTATATTTGAAATATTGGAATTATATTAGAGCACCTACCTTGGAAGAAAATTGTGGGTTATTTTTTTTTCCAGGGTAGAGACATATTCTGACGTCTTTAAGCTACATAGATCTATTGTTATGTGCATAAACCCATGGTCAGGGATTCATACATGCAGTAAATACAAGTGGTACTTAAGAGAACATATGTTGGCCACCCTTGTAACCCCTATTGGTACCCCTTCAAGTGGTAGCGCATCAGAAAACACCTATATATGGATCGTCCTAGATCTTGTGAAGCCCTCCATAGATAAATCGATCAACCTCATAACTTCTATAGTACAAGAACATCACTTGAAAAGATACTCTCTAGTACTTGGGTAGTCGGTTGGCACGACAAAGGGAACAATCTAGCCTTTTTAGTTGGTGCCTTGAGATATTGGGCCGAGTACTACTGTTGGACCCTGCACGTATATCAGAGAGATATAACACAGGGAAAACCATTATCTATAGAAACCTTGAATACCCTAACCTTTGGGACGGAAAAAAAACTAGAATAGACAAGATTTGTTGTCGCGCAACTATGCTTCATGCATTCGAGTTGCGAAATTACTACACACTTCTTCCTGTTAAGCATTTGGGCACTTCATCATTGCAGTATTCTTCAGATCGGAGTATAAATCTGCAAGAGTAAAAAAAAAAGGTTTGGATCTCGTTCACACCATTATTTGAGACATATTCCATTGAATTTCTCTCTTCGCCCTTATTGCAGTCATACCTATCATTTTTCAACATTTTTTTTTCTCATGGATTTGACCCCCTTCCAACACCATTATTTAGGATTTACCCTATTGTATTCAACTCGTCGTCATGATCGTTGTGGTACACTTCACCCATAACCCATTTTTTGTGTGGTCCCACCCTCCCATTTTTCGTGTTCCCTCATCATCATGGCCCATACTCGTAGCCAAGACTTGGAAGCTCACTTCAATAACTTGCACTCTAATTTCACAGAAGCCCAACAAGAAGTGAGACAACTTAGTGCCAATATTTCCACCATAAATAAAAACATGCATTCCTCCATTCTCACCTCAATCGAGGAGCTCAAAAAAGAACCCAAACAAGAAATTACTACCTAGCTTGAATCTGTCACTATGATGATCTGTGCCAAGATGCATATCCCTGTAGATCTTCCCTTATCTAACCCACCTTTGCATACCAAAGGTGAAACTTCCTCTCATTCCTAGAATTTTTAGCCACGTCACTTTTAGCGTGACCTATTCCTTTCGTGTGTGGATGTGACCAAATTTGTTTCTCGGATCCTACTGGTTGGGTAACTCAAATGGAACATTATTTCTCTTAGTATGGAATTATACATAAGTTGGCCAAACTCTGGTATGGTGTTCTCCATCTAGATAAAAAATGTTGGCAATGGTGGAAATGGAGAAAAAATGCCCGCCAAGGGTATGTGTCTTGGACAAACTTTGTGGCAGATATTTATGAACACTTTGACACTAACACCGACCATTTAGATTGTTTGGAAAAGTTGAAACAATCTAGCACAATGGAAGACTTTATAGTTTCTTTTGTGATTGGATTTTCGTATAGAGGGCATGTCTGATTCTTTTTTCTGAGAATGTTTTATTAGTGGCTTCAAGGATGAGATTCGTGCCCATGTCTTCATGGCTTGGCCTCAAAGTTGAGTGGACGCTACTAAAAGAGATAAGAAATCACAACAGGTTGTCTCTTCTCAAAACTGAAAACCCTTCTTTATTCCTTGCATTAAATCAATAACTCCCACTCTTCCTTCTACTCCACTAAAGATCTAGAAATTGACCAGGGCATAAATAGTTGAATGCCAACTCAAAGGCCTTTGTTATAATTGTGATGACAAATATTTTTTGGGACACAAGTATAAGGAACAAAATATTTTTATGGCAATCTTGGAGGATGTTTTGGAAGAGGATGTTGAGGCTCCCCTTATGTCTATGTCCCTTGAACCCACTGACATAACCCCTCCCTCAGACCCTCCCGAAGAAGAAACTGTCATTTCCCTAAATGATCTCACTAGCTTCTTTGCTCCCCAACCCCTCGAGCTAATTGATTACCTCAAGCATAGGAAGGTCATCATTCTTGTTGATAGTGGAAGCACCCATAATTTTATTCATCGCTTCGTTTCCCAAGAAACTAATTGCTATATCTATGCATTCAAAAATTTTCAAATCATGATTGCCAATGGTGGGTCCATGAAATGTGGAGGGTGTTGTGAAAATGTGTGTCTCCAAATCGGTGAATACCACCTGAAATCTCATATGTTTGATATTGAAATGGGAAGTTGTGACATTGTGTTGGGTGGAGAATGGCTAAGGACTTTGGGTCCCATTCTCATGGATTTTAAGGAGTTAAACATGCAATTCGACCAGGAGGGACAACAATATAAGTTCCAAGGAATCATCATCGGTTCCTGGGAGATCATCATTTCCCATCACATGGAAAAGCTGCTAGAAAAAGGTCATTCTGCCATTATTTTCCAACTCCATGCCATACAAGAAATTGAGACACCCTTTGTGCCGCATGACCTCCAATCCATTATCTCTAAACATCAAGTGTTTTTTTCCACTCCCCAGGGACTCCCTCCTTACCATGGTGTTCATGATCATTTTATTCCCCTTGTCCCAGAAATCCTTCCCCCCAATAGCCATCCCTATCGTCACCCCTTTTCCCAAAAAAATGAAATTGAGAAAATTGTTCAATAACTTCTCAACGCAGGTGTTATCCACTCTAGTACAAGCCCCTAATATTCTCTTGTGGTCATGTTCCTTAACAAACAAGGTTCTTGGCACATGTGTCCTAACTTCTGGACCCTCAACAAACTCACAATTAAAGACAAATTTCCCATTCTTGTCATTGATGACCTCTTGGATGAATTGAGTGGCGCCCAATTCTTTACTAAACTTGATATTGGTTCTGACTACCATCAGATCTGTATGAAAAAGGAAGACATTCCTAAGACTACATTTAGAACTCATGAGGGCCACTATGAGTGTTTTTTCATGCCCTTTGGCTTGTGTAATTCTTCATCCACTTTCCAAAGCCTCATGAATCATGTCTTCCATCCTTTTCTCTGTCATTTTTTCTTAGTTTTATTTCATGATATCCTCATCTATAGTAAAACCTAGACAACCCATATTGCTCATGTGGATCGAGTTCTCCATCTACTCTCTTAGCATCAAACAATCTAAATGTGCTTTTGACACCTCAGAAGTCGAGTACTTGGTTCATCTTGTTGGCAAGGCCAACATTAGGGTGGATCCTAAAAAGATTGAAGCTATGCAAGATTGGCCTCACCCAGAGACTCTCAAAAGATTGTGTGGATTTCTAGGTTTAACAGGTTATTATCACAAGTTTGTTAAGAATTATGGAAAGATTGTGGCACCTTTCACTGCACTCCTTAAAAATAATTCTTTCACTTGGACTCCAATAGCTACTCAGGATTTTCAAGCCTTGAAGATGACCATGTGCACCACTCCATTCCTGGCCCTTCCTGATTTCACAAAGACCTTTGTCCTAGAATGTGATGCTTTTGGGAAAGGAATTGGCATCATCCTTATGCAAGAGGGTCGGCCTTTGGACTTTACCATCAAGCAATTGTCAGAGAGAAATTTGGGAAAATCAATCTTTGAAAAGGAAATGTTGGCTATTCTACATGCCGTGGATCTTTGGCGCCCCTATCTATTGGGGAAACAATTCCAAACTAAGACAGATCATCAAAGACTCAAGTATTTTATGGAACAACATCTTTCCTCCCCAAAGAAATAAAAATGGGTGACTAAGCTCTTTGGATATGATTATGAGATCATTTAAAAGAAAGGCAAAGAAAATGTGGTTTCTGATGCACTTTTTAGAAAATATGAAGAAGAAGGGTCCATGTTTTCTCTCTCCTTCATTGTATGATATTGGCTCCAAGCTGCTCGCCAGGAATGGCTACACGATCCCAAAAGTTTGCATCTGATACAACAATTGCAGTCCAATTCTCCAGTTTCCCCAAGGTACTCTTGGCTCAATGATGAGATTCGATACAAAGGGCATTTTTATTTAAGTAAATAGTCAAAACTTAAATCCACAGTACTTTCTGAGCTTCATGCTACACCCACAGTTGGGCACTCTGGGTTTACCAAAACCTATGACCAGGTCAAACGTTCTTTTTTCTGGGCTGGTATGAAACATGACGTTCATAATTTTGTGGCTAAATGTGATGTGTGCCAACGCAACAAGGGAGAAAAATCCAAATCTCATGCCACACTGCAACCACTTCCGATTCCACCTACTATTTGGTGGGATATCTCTATGGATTCTATTGTAAGATTACCTAAATCTGGAAATAAATCAATCATCATGGTGGTAGTTGATCATCTTTCCAAGTATGCTCATTTCTCTGCTCTTCAACACCCACTTACAACATCCATTGTGGCTCAACTTTTCATGGATCAGGTCTTCAAGCTTCATGGCATGCCACATTCTATTGTTTTTTATCGTGGCCCAACTTTCACTAGAAATTTTTGGCAAGAAATGTTCAAGCTACAAGGCACCCAATTGCATCTCAGCACACTAATCATCCCTAAACTGATGGTCAAACTAAAGTTTTCAACAAGTGTTTGGAAACATATTTGAGGTGTTTTGCATCAGAAAGGAAAAATCAATGGGCTCAATGGTTACCACTAGTTGAATGGTGGTACAACACTTTGTTCCATACAACTACCTGCATGACTCCTTTTGAAGCAGTATATGGAAAAAATCCACCTTCAGTTCTCTCATATTTTCCAAGTGTCTCGAAGGTCTAGGCAGTTGACCAAATGCTTAAAGTTCGAGAGGATATTCTCCGTAACCTCAAAGATAATTTGGTTAGGTCCCAGAATCACATGAAGCAACAAACATATCAAGGTCGGTCTGAACGTCAATTTGAAGAAAAGGATCAAGTGTTTCTTCGAATGCAACCTTACAAGCAAAATTCCCTCAAGGCTGACCATTGTCAGAAACTGGTGCCCAAATTTTATGGTCCTTATACTGTTGTCAAGCATGTGGTCTAGGTGGAATATCAATTAGCTTTCCCCAATCATTCTAAGCTCCATCCTTTTTTTTCACGTTTCCTGCTTAAAGAAGGTGATTGGAACTAGGTGCCCAACTTAAACCAACCTTCCTGAGTTGGACGAAGAAGGCTCCATTTGGCTACAACCACAAGCAGTTTTGGACCATCGTGAGTGTCTTCTGCATCAATGAACCATCATGGAAGTGTTAGTCCATTGGAAATTGTTGCAGAATGGTAGTTGGTTCCCAAGTGGCATTTGCTAGAGTTGTGGAGGGTGGGGGCCCCATGGGTGGGTTTCTGTATTAGGTAAAAGGATGGAGGACAATCTGTAGATGGGAAAACAGATGGTGGATGAGATGGATGGATAATGTAACTACAGAGGTGCAGTCAACATAACCAACTGTAAGATGATATGACCCCAGAGTCGATTGGGAAGGTTAGAAATACGATAAGAAGAAGTATGGGGTTCATTCTCAGAAGTGAAAAAACCTATCGGGACTCCCAATTCTAGGGGGTGAAATCAACATGAGTGTCAAGTGGGGGAGAGTTCTATCAGTTGTGAGTACCAAAATGTGGCAGAGGTAAAAGTAGTGCAGAGCCAGATGTAAGGATCCTAAAGGAAAATGTCAGAGGATGTGACTCGGATATTTTTTATAGAGGGAGTAATTACATGTCAGTGTCGAACATATACTTGGAGGGGCTATAATCTTTCTTAAAAAGTACCTGCATATAAAAATCCAAATACCTTACGTGAACAATATATTCAATAATCTTTCAACCGAAACCTAGTTTTTAACGGAATCCGTTAAAAATAAACGTTTCGGATGAAAAGTCTTTCGGCCGAAATATGTTTACCACAGGAAAATAATTCACCTGAAAAACATTATACACGAATTTCATGGGTGCTGTCAGGGATCCATTCAATTTGACGTGCAAATGTTTGGCCGAAAATGTTTTCAACCGAAAAAATTCCTAGAAACAATTTTTCGGCCGAAAAATTGCCGCTAGGAATTTTTGAGACCCGATTGTCATGTAAGTGTTACCCATATTGATGATTTTACCCATGACGATAAAGAAAATATAACAATTATTTGATAAAACTGAAAGTGAGGATGCGTACCTGAACGTGTCGTGAAAAAAATACGTCTCTAGGGAGAATTGCAGATGATAACCCGAGAAATATGAATGTGTATATGGTTGAATCAGGATCTCGTGGTCGAGAACGGTTCAGAAAATGGAGGCTCTGGGCCATTGTAACCGAATGTGGAAGTTGGGAAAAAGGGCCTATATATGGATGGTGGGCCCACAATGCCACTTGATTTGCATTGACACTATTGCTGATCTGGCAAGAGAGTTTTGAGGTGATTTGGAGATTACGGGAGTGTGGGGCTACTGATCCAATAGTTACAAGAGACAGGTTAGTGGTCTTATCGTCCTGCATTTTGTGAATTTGAGGGAGGGTAGTTATGGGTTGTACGGAGGGTTGCAAAGGGTGTTTTTTAAGGGTAGGTGCCCAATAGTGCATAGGAAATGGGAGAATACCCACGCATGGGTGCACAAGTATGATATGATTTACCACACATTATTTGCGGGTTTATCTCAAATAGTCACACATTCATGAATGGACGACTGTTATGGGGAAACCTGCATATAATGTGCAACTGTGGTGGTTACAACTGCGCATATGGGTGTGTGGGGTGGAAAGATAGGTGTGCATAGGATGCACGCCTATATCATGAAAATTTGCGCACTCATGCACGGCTATGGGTGCGAAAGTTACGTATGAGTGTGCAACTGTGTGATGAACAATCACGCACATATGTGTGACAGTATTGGATAATGCCGCATATCGTGTGCATGCTTATGGATGTATGAATTTTTTTATTTTTATCATGTTTTGATGTATGAGGTGGTTAATCATGTGTTTTTGGGTGAATGAAGGTGATCAACGGAGTTGGGGATGATGTCAGTCCACTTGCAAGAGTGAGACTGGGATCGATTGAGAGATCCTATGAGGGAGCAGCCGGGAGTGCACAGATAATTGGTGGCCTGCAGTTTACTAAAGTTCTTCGACTGTCTGTTGATATAGTCATAGGAGTTCCTAGTTTAGTTTCTGATTCATATGTGGAGCACTGACCTACAATTCTTTATGGTGCGGGGGGAGTAGTTGACGTTCTCTGCAGTAGAGGACTTATATTTTCTAGTCGGACTCCCAGTCTGGGGAGGGCTTTGGCGATTGATCCTCATCTACCAAGGGAGGATAGGGTAGAGAATATTGTAGCGAGACATTGTTTTGGGCCGAACCTTATGTCGGTTTAGTGGTGTATATTGAGGCCCTGGATGACTTGTTGACAGAGTGCATATCGACCATGGTGGTGAATATTTATGGATCCTTAGGCACTCAGGGGATCATAGGTGGGTAGCTAAGGGTGGTGGAGGAGGTCTGGGATGGTGACCTATTTGCATGGGGTGTGTTGATGCAGACCTGGATCGTGTCCCAGTTGAACCAGTGTCGGCGTGCCGATTCCAATGACTTTTATTTTGGGTCAGCCTTGGTTGCTTGGTTCTTGGAGAGGGTGCCCTTGTTGTTCCCTTGGAAAATATTGGCACCACGTCATGATGAGAGCCTCAGATGATGCGGTGGTCGCATGTTTTGGCCTATCATGGTGGGTAGGAGGGGGGCCATTACTTTACGACCATGATGCAGGAGCATCTCTCCACATCAGCCAGCCATCCAGCCAGCCACATCAGCGAATTCAAATCACGTGTTGAAGAGAGAGGCGTAGCCTCATTTGAAATCTGAATTCAATGTAATTAAATGCTTAGGTTGTTGAGTCGTGAAGTTGTGCCTTTGAGTAGATTGTAGATAAGATAGGCCTTTAATGTTTTGTAAGGCTGAGATCTAGATCCAAATGCTGAACTAGACAACCCGTTCAATGTAATTGAATAGGGTAGGTAGCTTGGAGGGAAGAGCTCGAAGATTCCCCTCAGGTAAAAGAGATCTGGTATCTCATTTTGGATAATGGTAGTAGTGGTTGTAAGAGGAGAGCCAGAGAGAGAGCTTGAGAACACTCTTGTATAGACAGGCATTTTCCATTTAATAAAAAATAGCAGTTTTTCCTGCATGGATTCTGTGTTGAATGAATGTCTGTGAGTGTTCATATGTGTTGTATATGTATACTGTAGGTTTGCATTTGTAGGAGTGTGTCTGATTTCAGATGAAGGTCTTTGAGGCTTCATACCAGGAGGGTGTGATAGAACGCTGCGGGTTCTGATAGCCATGCACAGAGGTTTCACTTCTGAATTCTAGAGATTCAGACAAAGACGTGTTGCGGCACAAGAACTGGAATCAACAACTCAGGGAAGACCTCAAGGTTGTTGAATACCTTGGAGGCAAGGCTGTGAGGGAAGAACACAGTTGCAGATAGAATTTATGGGGAGTTCTGTGAAGCTCTGCCAGGTGAGCATTGAGCATATGCACAGTGATGCGTTGAGAAGAACTCTGCTATGAGTTCAGAAAGAAGAAACAGAATCGCTAAGGATTCTGAAGAGCTCTGCCAAGTGGGCATTGAGTAGGTGCAAGGAGCGCATAGAGGAAAGAACTACTAGATGTTCTGGGAGGAGATACTCTACCAGGAGGGCATTGAGTAAATGTGCAGACAAAAGAAAAGAGAACTCATTGAGTTCTGTAATTGAAGGAAGAATCCACTGAGGGATCTTCACAGGGTTGTTGAACACCCTGTAGGCTCAGCAAGAGGTTGCTTGAACCAGAGGGATAGCCAGGAGGGCATCCATATTTCTCCATCTACAGGAGAAGAAAGAAGGACAAAATCCCTTAGGGGTCTGAGTACTTGGAAAAGCTTAGGAGAGACAGCACTGTGTGTGTGTGAAGACTCTGCAGAGGTGCAGAAGTCCAAGAATCCCTTGGGGATTCAGAATTGAACACTTAGGAGGAACAACGTTATTGAGAACATAGGCGAGGACTCAAATTCATAGAGCTCGTAGAGGAAAAAGAGGACAAAGGTTGAGGCCTTTGAGTTTTGGTGAATTTTCCCAAGGCTGGTAAGAAAGCACAGTAGCTCAGGAGCGAGCAGCATCGGCCATTGGAATAGATGAAAAGATCTGGACCGTTGGAAGGTTTTTCACGTCCAGGAAGGAGGTAGGAGGAGCACACAGAAGGGGGAGATCGTGAGCCATTAGATCTCATTCAGAAATCCCGTCAGCCGTCGGATTGGACAGGAGGTGCATGGGGTTTAACCCTTCTCACGCCAGGAAAAAGTCCTGACAGGCATCAAGATATTGGTGTTCGTGAAATCGGGAGTCACCAGGACAGGAGATCAGGGATTTCCATGGGAAAAGTCCCGAAAACAATCAGGACCGTCCATCTTGAAGGGACGCGTGGCAGCAAGTGAGGCCTTCGGGAAAGGTCCCGATAGGAGATCCACGTCTGAGAATCAGGAATCGAGATGGACAAGAAGTCCATACACTTCAGAATGGTGAAGTCTGAAACCCCAAAAGGGTGGAAAGCTCCATTTTGGGGGCCAGCTGTCATCATATCGACACATCGGGATTCGGTGGATCGTGAGTCCTGAGGACGAGTGCATTTCGGCATTTTGATGTTGAAACCCCGACAAGAGGTAAGACTGTGATCATGGGGATAGTGGTCATATGGGCCAGGATTATAGCCAGGAGGGCTAATGCGTAAAAGGCGCATCGGTGAATTTTCTCATCGGAGATCGGGAGATCACGGGGACAGAGGTTCGTGACATCAAGGATCGTGAAACCCCAAATCCTGATAAGGAGTATGAATGTGGTCATATAAGAGGAGGTCGCATGGATTAAAGTCATAGCCAAGGAGGCTAAGGCAACAAAGGTGTGTATCAGGAGATCGAAATTCGGGAGTTCGAGAGGACAGAAACTCTCAACATCGGGAAACAAGAAACCCTGAAGCTCGATAGTATATTTTCCTTGATTAAGGAAAGGGAAATGACCAGAGTACAAAAGGATGTGGGGAAGAAGGATAAGGACATGTGGATCGGGTACTCATCGGAGATTCCAACAAGGAATCAAAAGAGCCGCTTCGACTCAAGAAGCTGAAAAATCAATCCTGTGGGCAGACGTCGGGAACCGTCTGCAGCAGAGTGGTATCAGAGCCTGATTCTTGTCTGTATATTTCAGATGAGAGAGGCATAAGACGAAAAGAGCACTCTGATACACATCAGAGTGGTATCAGAGTGGGAACTTCACTTGTATATTTCAGGTGAAGCGAGGAGGAAAAGGAAGAAGACAGAGTGTTGGAGACTCTGTAAGGATTTGTTTGCAGGTAGGAAACAGTCCATAAGCAGTCAAGAGGACTGTAGGATGAAGCTGAAAACACTCTTACTGCAGAGTGACAGTAGCATGTTTGCTAGGAAAGCAGACAGAGACAACACCATGGTTACTGAAGGCCATAAGCATGTTGGGAGGAAGAGCAAAGCAGAAAATCTTACAGATATGGATAAAGAGCTCGCTGAAATAAGGGCAGACATAGAAATACTTGAACTGCGGATGCAACAAAAATCCAAGCTGAGATGGGTATATGAATGGCCCATGAAGAAGACGAAGGTAAAATGGCCAGTCAAGGAGCTGATGGTCAGAAGACAGCAGAGGATATTAAAAGGATGGTTGAGGTATGCTAAAAACCTCAATGGACCAGAAGAAGAAGTGGTTCAGATATGTGAACCAGAAACTGGGAAAAATCTCAGTGAATTGGGACCAGCTGGGGATCTCAAGAACTGCCAGGAGGGCAGAGAGGAAATTCCCAATTTCCAAGTGGGCAACGAGTTGAGATCACCGCGGGATCTCAGAGACTGTTAGGAGGACAGCCGAGGAATTTCACATTGCCAGCTGGGCAATGATATGAGGTCGCTGCGGGATCTCGAAGACTGTCAGGAGGGTAGTGGAAGCATCTCATATTGCCAGAAGGGCAGAGATGAGCATTCGAGACTATCTGAAGGTCTCAGGGACTCAGAGGTGAGTTCAATTCCACAAGGAGTGCTGATGAAGATGGGATCAGTTGATCTCATAGTCTGCCAAGAGGACAGTGAACAGATCCCATATTGCCAGGTGGGCAGGGGTGAGACGATGAGTTGGAATCGGCCAAAAGAGCTAACAGAGTAGATAAGATCAGGGATGGATTTAGATTAGCACGTGCAGTTGGCAGAGGAGGAAGATATGAGAAATCTTCTGATGATTGGGGGAATTAAGATATTCCTACCACTTGCCCAGGAGGAGGCAGAAATCTTTGTTGTAGATGCAACAACAGCAGGAGGATAGCCAACTGAGACTGTCATGAAGTCAGTGGAGTAGACTTTGGAAGCTGCCCAAGCAGAGAAGGAAAATGAGCATTCTGAGGAGTGTCTCAATGCATTCAGCTAGGAAGCTGAGGAAGCTATAGCATTAAAGCTGACAACAAAAGAAGATGAAGAGAATGACGAGCATTCGGAGGAATTGCTCGATATTTTCAGCCAGGAGACTGAAAAGACTGCAACATGGGAGTTTGCAGCAGCAGAAGAAGAAGAAATAGACAACACTAGTTTGGTTGATCTGTATGAGGAAATTGAAGCCCTGGAGAGAAGGGTGAAAGTGCAGGGCATGCACATCCAATAGGTAAAGTTGGAAGCGGATGAAGAAAACATGGGAGATCACAGTGATCTGCTCATGTGTTGAGAATTTTTGCAGCTGAGGAGACTGCATGAACAGAACCAGCCATTGGAGCAGTTGGATGCATTGATTGAGGAGATCAGGGAGCTGATGATCCTATCAGCAGAAATTGCCAGCAAGGAGAGGCTGAGCAGAAGGAAGGCAGCAACAACAGTAGGAAGATGGAGCGGATGAACAACTCTAGAGAATGATTTGGGATCCAGGAGGATTTCAAAAGCTAAGATGGGAAGCTCATGAGCAGAAGCTCATGAATTTTGCAGCCAAGGAGTATGATGCAAGAGCATCTCTCCACATCAGCCAGCCAGCCAGCTAGCCACGTCAGCGAATTCAAATCGCGCGTTGAAGAGAGAGGCGTAGCCTCATTTGAAATCTGAATTAAATGTAATTAAATTCTTAGGCTGTTGAGCCGTGAAGCTGTGCCTTTGCGTAGGCTGTATATAAGATAGGCCTTTAATGTTTTGTAAGGCTGAGATCTAGATCCAGATGCTGAACTAGAAAACCCATTCAATGTAATTGAATAGGGTAGGTAGATTGGAGGGAAGAGCTCGAAGATCCCCCTCAGGTAAAAGAGATCTGGTATCTCATTTTGGATAATGGTAGTAGTGGTTGTAAGAGGAGATCTAGAGAGAGAGCTCAAGAACACCCTTGTATAGACAGGCATTTTCCATTTAATAAAAAATAGCAGTTTTTCCTGCATGGATTCTGTGTTGTAGATGTATACTGTAGGTTTGCATTTGCAGGAGTGTGTTTGATTTTAGGTGAAGGTCTTTGAGGCTTCATACCAGGAGGGTGTGATAGAACGTTGCAGGTTCTGATAGCTGTGCACAGAGGTTGCACGTTTGAATTATGCAGATTCAGACAAAGATGTGTTGCGGCACAAGAACTGGAATAAACAACTCAGGGAAGACCTCAAGGTTGTTGAATACCTTGGAGGCAAGGCTATGAGGGAAGAACATAGTTGCAAACAGAATTTCTGGGGACTTCTATGAAGCTCTACCAGGTGGGCATTGAGCATATGCACAACCATGCATTGAGAAGAACTCTACTATGAGTTCAGAAAGAAGAAACAAAATCGTTAAGGATTCTGAAGAGCTCTGCCAAGTGGGCATTGAGCAGGTGCAAGGAGCACACAGAGGACATAACTATTGAACGTTCTGGGAGGAGATACTCTGCCAAGAGGGCATTGAGTAAATGTGCAGACAGAAGAAAAGAGAACTCGTTGAGTTCTGTAATTGAAGGGAGAATCCACTGAGGGATCTTCACAGGGTTGTTGAACATCCCGCAGGCTCAACANACAATTTTGTTCTCCTAAAAGAACCAAAATCAATAAGATTTGGGAAAGTTATCATAACTTTCACTTGGAGTTGAAGGGAGAATCCACTGAGGGATCTTCACAGGGTTGTTGAACATCCCGCAGGCTCAACAAGAGGTTGCTTGAAGCAGAGGGATAGCCAGGAGGGCATCCATATTTCTCCATCTGCAGGAGAAGAAAGAAGGACAAAATCCCTTAGGGGTCTGAGTACTTGGAAAAGATCAGGAGAGACAACACTGTGTGTGCGTGAAGACTCTGCAGAGGTGTAGAAGTCCAAGAATCCCTTGGGGATTCAGAAGTGAACACTCAGGAGGAACAACATTATTGAGAACGCAGGTGAGGACTTGAATTCATAGAGATCACAGAGGAAAAAGAGGACAAAGGTTGAGGCCTTTGAGTTTTGGTGAATTTTCCCAAGGCTGGGAAGAAAGCACAGCAGCTCCGAAGGGAGCAACATCGGCCGTTGGAATAGCCGAAAAGATCTGGACCGTTGGAAGGTTTTTCACGTCTAGGAAGGAGGCAGGAGAAGCACACAGAAGGGGGAGATCGTGAGCCATTGGATCTCATTCATAAATCTCATCAGTCGTCGGATTGGACAAGAGGTACATGGGGTTTAACCCTTCTCACGCCAGGCAAAAGTCCTGACAGGCATCGAGATATCAACGTTCGTGAAATCAGGAGTCACCAGGACAAGAGATCAAGGATTTCCATGGGAAAAGTCCCGGAAATGATCAAGACCAGCAATCTTGAAGGGACGCATGGTAGCGAGCGAGGCCTTCGGGAAAGGTCCCGATAGGAGAGCCACATTGTAGAATCAGGAATCGAGATATCGGGAATCCCATGGACAAGAAGTCCATACACTTCGGAACGGCGAAGTTCGAAACCCCAAAAGGGTGGAAAGCTCCATTTTGGGGGCCAACTGTCACCATATCGGCACATTGGGATTTGGTGGATCACGAATCCTAAGGACAAGTGCATTTCGAAATTTCGATGTCCGAAACCCCGACGAGAGGTAAGACTGTAGTCACGGGGATAGTGGTCATATGGGCCAGGATTATAGCCAGGAGGGCTAACGCGTAAAATGCACATCGGTGAATTTTCTCATCGAAGATCGAGAGATCACGGGGACAGAGGTTCATGAAATCAAGGATCGCGAAACCCCGAATCCCGACAAGGAGTATGACTGCAGTCATATGAGAGGAGGTCGCGTGGATTAAAGGCATAGCCAGGGAGGCTAAGGTAGCAAAGGTGCGTATCAGGAGATCGAAATTCAGGAGTTCGAGAGGACAGGAACTCTCGACATCAAGAAACAAGAAACCCCGAAGCCCGATAGTATATTTTCCCAGGAAAGGGCAGCATTCGGAGTACAGAAGGTCATGGGGAAGAAGGATAAGGACCTGTGTATTGGGTACTCATCGGAGATTCCAACAGGGAATCAGAAGAGCCGCTTTGGCTCAAGAAGATGAAAAATCGATCCTGTGGGTAGACGTCGAGAACCGTCTGCAACAGACCACAACTACTTGAGTGTGGTGGAAAATTCTACATGTGATCTTACAGTTTCCATATGCTGGTATTGATTATAGAAAATATCCAAACATGGTGCTACCTCCTGGAGAGGACTGGGACCAGAGAGGTATGTGTGCTATCTATCTCTTTGATTTTGGTAGATAGTGTTGATAAAAAATGTGTATGGATGTTGAAACTATTTATGGGTTTTCTTTGCAGATGTTGGACCCTGGGGTCGGGAGGCTGATGTTGTCCAGGAGCTGGCTCGATAGGAGCTAGTGGAGGCAAGGGCTAAGTAGAGGCACCGATGATATGATGACAGTGAAGGACCATCGATAGAGCCACAGGGGGATGTGACAAAAGTTGTAGAGTTTCTGCGTTGATGGTTCGAGTGGGTCCTACAAGGTGTTCTAGAGGGCATATGGGCCCACATCCAGGAAGACGAGTTCTTGAATTAGTGTGTAGGAGTACCAATATAGTGGAGCACATTGATCCAAAGGGCAGCGGTGGTAGGGGAAGTTATGATTGGTCGGTTGCCTCCTAGAGTTGCAGNTGGGCCTGATTTTGTATAGGGTATTTGATACCCAGTTTTGTACTCATAGGGATGATGAGACTTATGAGCCTATGGGCGGATATATATATATATATATATATATATATATATATATATATATATATATATGTTTGTAAAACAATGATGGTGGTTTTGATATATATAGTGGATATTGACGATCATTCTTGTCTTTGTGTTTTGTGTTTATCGTTTGTGATGTCTATTTCTATATTTGACAAATATATCATGCTATGTATATGATGTTTTTAATGCGATAAATTCCAATCTAATACTAGGTTAGCCATGTGATCTGCTACTTGATTGAGGTTTCTTGAAATATGTGTAAATGTGATAGAGTCAAAGTTGTGATATAAGAGTCTAACTTTCATGTATTTTTGGAAGAGACAAGGATCATGAACATGATACATGTTGTTGAGTTGTAGGATGATGTGATGGGAATCTAATATAACACTAAGGTGACGAATGTGGTGGTGATTGGCCTCAATGAGGAGACCAATGACGATGTCATATTCGGCTTGGTTTTTGGTGGCCGAGCCTAAGCATATGCCATTGGAATGGAGTAGTACATGTGAGGGGGTATAGAGGGCCCAAGCAGTTGAAGCGAGATTCTGGGTCCAGTGGCTGGCATTGTCACCGTAACCAATGTGGAACGCTGATGGATGATGCATATGTCAACAACACGAGTGATAGATCACACATGAGGAGTGGTGGATGAAAATGAGACTAAAAAATCTACAAATGTGTACAAAGATAAACCTAAGGTAGGTGGGATACGCTTAAGCATAAAAATTCTTCAAGTACAACTCGTTGATATGTTATTTGTGGGGGGAGCCTTCTTGAGAGGCCAATATGTAGGCACCTTTAGTGAGGCAATGTTGGATGATGAAGGGCTTGTGCCATAATGAGTCGAATTTCCCATGGTCGAGAGTGTTGTGGGTGATATCATAGGCTAACAAGAGATCACCTTTGTTGAATGAGTGAAGGTTGACATAGTGGTCAAAGGTGGCTTTGGATTCGTTTTTAGATGCCTCGTTGTGTTGTAATGAAGATCGACGATCTTCATTAAGGGACTCTAAGGTTATTAGGCACTGCTCCATTGGACCAGTGTCAAGTAGGAGCTCTATGGCAGTGCGTAATGTTGGGATTTCACACTCGATGGGGAGTGTGGATTCAATCCCATGGACGAGGTGGAATGGTGTAAAACCGATGGCAGTTTTGACTACCGTGCAATAGTCCCATAAAGTTGAAAACAACATATGGTTCCAATTGGTCTTGTGTTTGTTAACAGTGCGTTGTAGCATGTATTGACAACCTCAGCCTTTCCATTGGACTGAGAGTAGTATGGGGAGGAAAACTCATGGGCGAATCCTAACTTTGATGAGAGTTATGAAAATATCTCATTCTCAAAGTGTTTACCATGATAAAAAACTACCTGTTGTGGGACTCCAAACTGGGTAATGACATGGTTGAAGAAAAAAAACATTGGTGTGTCAGTGATGTTGTTAAATGTGGGCATGGCTTCGACCCATTTGGTAAAATAATCCAATGCCACCAAAATGTACTTGTGTCCATTACTATATGGAGGATTGCAAGTCATGAGATCTATGCCCCATTTACAAAAGGGGTCGGCCATGATGACTGGGTGTAGAAGAGATGGTGGAGCTTGTGATTTGTTTTCATAAAGTTGGCATTTATCGCATCACTTGATAGCATGGATGCAGTCATGAAACAAAGTGGGACAAAAGCGTCCTGCTCGAATGATTTTTTGGGCGGTAGAAATACTCGAGAGGTGACCACCGCAAGCATCGGTGTGGAAATCATTCAAGACTATGTCAGCTTTGTTGATGGTAAGACATCGTAGAAGGATGGTATCGATCCCACATCGATAAAGAATGTCTTCGATGAGGAGGTTTCAGGGAGCATGATGACAAATGCGTCGACGGTCATCTCTAGAGAGGTCAGACCCAAACTTTTGTGTATGAAGGTAGACGAGAAAGTTTCCATACCAGGGGTCATCTGAGGAGATGAAGAAGAGGTGTTCATCGGGGAAATATTCATTAATGGGGGAAGATTTGGTGTCTGAGGGAAAATCTGTAATGAGTTCCTCTAGGAAAAGACCTTTCTTCCTTTTGGGAGTGGAGAAATCTAGATTGTATTCATGAAGTATAGCGATCCATCGGGAAAATTTGTCAATGATCTACAGTCGACTGAGAAAGTATCGCATGGGGTTGGAATCTTCCATGACCTTCGTAGTTCAAAGAAGAATGTAATGCCACAGTTTTTGGATTTGGAGGAGAACCGCTAACACGATATTTTCATCATGATTATATTTTAAGGGTGGTCCTGAAAGGTTTTTACTAATGTAGTAAATCACATGTTCATGCCCATCATCCCTTAATTGGGCGAGGACTCCTGGGACTGAAAAAATAGAGGCTGATAAGTAGAGGATGTAATCATGATCATGGTCTGGGGGAATAATCAAAGGGGCATCGGATAGGGTGGATTTTAAATCATCAAAATTTGTTTGAGCATGTTCGTCCCATCAAAATGGGATATCATGGCGCAGTAAGCGAAGAAAACCATGTGCGCGAGTGGCGTAGTCTGGGACAAAGCAATGTAAAAAGTTGTCTTTTCCTTGTAGGCTTTGCAATTGGCGTAAGTTCCTAGGTGGTGGAATTTATATGATATCTTGGACCTTGAGGGGGTCCAAAATGATTCCGTGTTGGGATACAATGAGCACGAGGAGGCACCCGATAGTGACATAGAAGACACACTTGAGGGGGTTCAAGTGGATATTGTATTGGAGACATCGTTGAAAAACAATGTGTAAGTCATCTAAATGTTGGGTTCTCTTTTTGGATTGAGCATTGAGGTCATCTAAATAAGCAAGAATGATGCAAGCAAGATCATGAAAAACAAAGGTCATGGCTCGTTGGAATGTAGCATTGACATTTTTGAGCCCAAAGGGCATGACACAATAAGCAAAGGTTCTCCAATGGGTTGTAAAAGTTATTTTGTACTGATCTGTTGGGTTGAATTGAATTTGATTGTAGTCGAAGAACCCATCCATAAATTAAATTGCCTCATGGCTAGAAAAATCATTGATTTCTTGGTTGATGAAAGGGGTTGGGAAGTTGTTTTTGGGACAAGCATGGTTTAGGTCACGAAATTCTGTGTAGACATGAATAGTTCCATGTTTTTTGTTGATAGGCACAGGCTTGGAGACCCACGAAGTGTACGCAATGGGGTAAATGAACCCGACAACGCGTAATTTATCAATTTCAACTTTGATAGCCACAAATTTGGATGGGTGGAGGGGGAATTTCTTTTGATAAATAGGGGCGATATCTGGCCATGTGTCTATTCGATGTTTGACTATAAAAGGATCGAGGCCAGGCATATTTGTATATGACCAGAAAAAAATATTTCAGTATTCCTGAAAGGGAGATTTGTAAGCAATGATTTCTTCAGGGTAGGCTACGGTACCAACAATGATCTCTTCTATGATTCCTGGTTTAATGGAAATGACAATTTTGACTCTGGAAGAGATGTTGGCCATGTTTCCTTCTTCAAAAGCATCGAGGGCAGGAATAGGGTTTTTGAACTAGTCAATATTCCCCATAGGAATAAAATCCTTGGTTTCGATTGCACACGGGGAGGTTTTGGCAGGAGGGTGAAAGACCTCTTATGAGAGAAAAATTGCTCGATGATGGAGTGAATTCCATGGGAAATCAGGGCTACTGAGTTCCTCCAATATATCTTCATCGCAGTGGAACATGAGAGAATACAAAGGATCATGGGAGATGGTAGGGGGCACCATCAACGAAGATATGCCATTGGTTGCAGGGGATGAGGATGTAGAGTATCGTGTAAGGGGTGCGATGGGTCACTTAACTTAAACCAAATGTCAAGAAATTAAGGGTGATAAACTGTGGTGGGGGGTAATATCTCATATGGGAGACTTGTCAGAGAATTGGGAGGATTTGGGGGAATATCCTCATATAGTCAAAATGTGAACCATGGGGGAATGGGGTGTGACTCGAGTTCAGGGGATATGATGATGACAGTATCTGGGGGATGGATGAGGGCATTATGATGTGTCATGAGTGGTGGGGTGATTAGATGAGGTTGAATAGGGATTGTTTGATGAACTCAGTATTCAACAATCAAAGGACACTGGTATGTGAAATGAGAAAGTGAGTCACAGAGAGCACAAGGAAATCACATTTTCTTGTGGATTGATGAATAAATATAATGAATTTTAGTAGTGTGAGCATTAGTAAGGAGTGCCTGAGAGGGCTCATGTAGATATGTGTGGAATACAAAGGCTAATGTTTGGCGGAATTGAGGTAGAGTTGGGAAATGATGAGTGTAGTGGCCACATCATGAGAATATGGCACGAGAGAAATTGGTTCATAACCCTTTCTTGCATGTGGTTGAGGGCTTCATAGTAGTGACAAAGGTAATTGGTGGAGTGACAAGCAATGGGGTTTCTTTAGGGAGATGGATAAGATTGCATAACCCGGGAAGAGTAGGACATCTATTAGTGGGGTGTCCTTATCTTTCACATAGTGCACAAGGAGGTTGAGATCAAGGAGGGAGTGGAGCTATGGGATTGTCCTTCCTTCATCTACCCCTAGTGGTAGCAGTGTTGCCTCCAGTTGGGGGTGGGGGTGGTGTGGTAGGAGCCTGTACTAGAATCTGCATCGGTAATCCCTCTTCTTGAGGAGGGAGAGATGGTGTAGGAACCATAGAGGGTGGATGGAGATACCATACATGGATGGCGATAACCATGTTGGGAAGGGTGAGTGTAGCACCTACTTGGAATGCTTGGACTCCATGGATTTGGGTAATGTATTAGGGGACTGTCTCCCAAACTGGTATTTTCCCTTGGAGGGGGGGGGGAATCCAAGACAAGTGGTGCAGTAGTGTTTTCAGGGAATTCCTGAGGTATGGGTTCTCCAAGAGGGGAATTAGTAAGAGGATTATTGTCTCGAGTATATGTTTCGTTAGAGGAAACTACACACACTTGTGCTGAAATAGATGAGTTTAGGAGAGGTGGTGCTCCATGATAAGTTCCTAACAAGGATGGGTATTTGAATATTATAGGGCCAATGTTGATGACTGGAAAATCATCCTAAATAGAACGAATGAGAGGGAGGATGTTATCAATATTGGAAGAATGATTAGTCTCGTAATGTGTAAGTTGGTCGATGGTGACGATGTTTCTATTATGGGGGAACATCATCGTATGAAACACGGAAGAGACTACCACATTCATAGCATACATGTAGCTATGTCTGAAAAATATATTGTAATCAAGTGGGGTGTTGATAAATTCAATGTCAATCAGGATGGTTTTTCTGCCTAGTTCTACAGGGACATTTTGGAAGATCCCTTCAGGGGATGATGGTTGACTATCATAAGATCTTAGGGTGATGGGAGATGGTACTAATTCAAGTGAGTTGAGTTTCAACCATACTACTTTGGAAATTATGCATGTGGATGCATCGATGAACTTTGATGTTCCAGATCTTAACTGGTATTTGAAAGGCTACCAGAGCAGGGAGGTGTGGTTCTCTGCTATCAAAATAAAAGGTGATTATTCGAGTATCAGCTAGGTCGAATTTTCCCAAGGAGGAAAGACAGGATTTGCGCTATGATGGATAGGTTTGGAGGACCTCCAACAAAGACATGGATGCATGAGATTGTGCTAAATCATTGACCAAAATATAATTATGGGCGCCCTTAGAATGAGGGTTATGTACATTCCATTGTACAGGTATGCCAGGGATACACAGATTTGGCTCAGTGTTAGGACGTGGGATCATCAATGGTTGTTATACTGTAGATGGAGTTGTTTCTAAGGTGGTTGGGGTAGATTCAGGAGGCATTCTATATTGATGGTCACTTTTTTGCAGAAGAGTTTCTTCTTCATTGGTATGGAGGATACTACGATCGACTGGATTTTCGGGTTGATTGGGACCTATGTTCTAATATTTCCCCATTTGTAGTGGGGTAGAGTTTATCTCTTATTGGGTATTCATCACACCTTATTGTGGGATGGGGTTTTGCAAAAATGGTCAGAGGTGGTGGTTGCAAATAATGTTGTGGGGCCGACTTATGGGAGGTGGTGCCAGAGGGAGTTGTGTGTTCATGGATTCTTTCATTCGTTTGTAATCAAAAATTTGGGGGAAGTGGTGAGTATAATGTCCATACTCACCACATAGAGCACAAGGGAATTTAGTTATGGTATTATTATTCTTCCCTTGTCATGGTTGATTTTTATTGCTGCCCCCTTATGGGTTTTGGTTGCCTTGATTTTGATTTCCCCCAAAGAGACAATTTTGTTGGGGGTTATTTCCTACTAGTCTCGAGTTGTTATTGTTTTGATTTTTTCCTTTCTTCTTGGAATTATTCAACTGATGGGACAGATTCTCCGTATTCAATTTTTCAAAATCATGAACCTAGTGAATGGGGCAGGGATGAACAAAATTAACGCCGACATGTGGTTGTCCTGGTGCATGTGAAACTGGTTGGGGAGGACTAGGAAACGAAAAATATTGATTGTTTTGTGGAGATGATCCATATGGCGTATAGGAATTTGAAGTAATTCCACTACTATTAGGGTTATATACGGGGGTTGGGGGTGGACTCGTACTTGAATGAGAAACCAAATGCATCAGAGGTATTGGTGGGGGTCCCCCCAACGACAGAGGGGGAACAAAAGGATATGAATGTTGGTGAGTGGGAGGAGGGTAATAAGACATTCCTCCATATGGTTGAGAATACTGATTTGCACCATAAGTGGGTGATAGGTGGCTGTAATGGTTGAGGTGTGTCATAGAACTAATCAACCCATCCATAGTGTGAGAAACCCCCAGGTTTTTCCTAACCAAATGGTAGGGGTCTAGGTGCACCAGGGAATACTATGCACAAGTAACCTAATTGGGCATAGATGAGGTCAAATTGTTGGGAATTGTTGATGGCTTCCTCTTCTGACTGAGGAAAAGTAGATTTTACATCCTTGGAAATCATAGGGATGAGTGATTTAAGAAACCAATCGAGATGTTGTTCTTTGGTGGTTTATGATTTACATAAAATATGTCACTGACGCCATTCATGGATGTGGTCAGAAATATGGATAGAAGTGGTTTTTTTTTAAGTCAGAGAGAAGCTCTAAACCAATGTTGTGATGAATTGGTAATTGGAAAAATGACAAAAAGGCCTTGGCCAATGATTGAAAGGTGACATGGGACCCTAATTTTTTGTCCACATACCATTTGGTTAATGAAATGATGAGGGTTATTTGAAATAAACTCAAGTGGATGGAATCATCCATGATGATGTTTGAAGAACACCATAAGTGGAAGGTCATAACATGGTTGGCAGGGTCTTCCCCTAGTTTTCCTTCAAACTTTGGAATGTATGAAGGCATTTTGGTAGGCATACTGGGTCAAGTGGAATCAAGTAAAATGGGGTCATTCCCAAGTTTGGTTAAATTGGGAATGTTGAGGGATGCCAAGTATGTCAAAGGGAGATTTGGCGGAGGATTAGTTCCATCCATTGTGTGTGTAGGTAGTTGAACTGCACCTTGAGAGAGATTTAGTGGGTTTGCATTTATTCCTTCAGAAGAATTTTGATCCCCACCTCCTTTTGAAGGAGAACCAATAGATGGATTGCCTTGGGTATTTGACCTAAGAAAATTGGAACCAAGTAAAGATGATCCCAAGATAGTATCCCTCACTAGGGTCTGAGATGGTTGAGCTGATGAGTTGGAAAGACTATGGACTCCTCCTAGAATAGTGATGCAAGGGCATCTTTAGCAAGCATGCGGAGCAGGACCACTCAGCACCTGGGAATCTTTTCATAATCTCAATGCTGGAAGTTACGGTAAATATTTTGAAGCACGCCTGAACTCAGCGCCAAGAGATATTTTGAAGCACACCTAAACTCAGTGCCAGAAAATATTCTGAAGCACGCTTGAACGATTGTGAGCAAAGTGGGAGTTTCCACTCCTTCTCTAGAATGCAACTAGACTAAGATAGTCCTTAGGTTAGGTTTTGTATTAGACAAGTAGTCAGGGGGAAACCTAAGAACCCTGTGAGATAAATAGAGGCCTTGTATTCCCAAGTGAGGCTAGCTGTAAGTTAGTAGGAGATTTCTCAGTTTGTAGTTATTGTTTGATTGTAGCTGTAACCATTTTTATTTTGAAGGAATACAACAGAGGAAAATTGATCCAATGTGTGTAGATGTTGTTATTTATTGAAAATTTCTTTTTGTTGTTGTTTCTGTAAATGAATGTATGGAACTGTGAATGTTAGGATAAGTTTAAATTGTTTCTCTTCTGTTGAAATTGGTGCAAGGTGTGCACACAGAACTCAAGGAGTGCGTTGACGGGATTTGTATCGGTTCTGAAGCTCAGAAGAAATAGCACAAAACTTTCCCTTTGGAAGGAGTGAAAAGTGCCTGCTGCAAGGGGTTCACAGTCATCCTCAAGAATTAAAACCTTGCATGATAATTTCTTTCAAGGTGTGCACCGAGAGAAAGGAGAACGCCAGGAGGGAAAGAGGAATTTCTCTTCGAGAAATCCTTCAGATCTGAGTTATTGAAATCCCTGAAATGCAAGGTTTGCGCAGGAAGTCAAAGTCTTCACAAGGCCAAGCTCAGGAGGGATAACACTTTTCAGAAGTGTAGTCAAGTTCCAAGAGTCAGACCTGCAGGAGGCATAAAGGTTGAATCCTTTGGAGACATAGAAAACTTCTAAGT
>JASDQU010506059.1:22264-59561 GCA_032191745.1 Picea mariana | reverse complement strand
GGGTCTTAAGGGGTGGGTGGGACCATGGAGAAAAAATGGTGTCAAATGATAGGTACCACTGTGATCAGGGCAAAAAGAGGGATCCAAAAGGATAGGAGCCAAATAAGGGTGTTGGAGATGGGTTGGGTCCACAAAACAAAATTGGGTTAAAAATGATAGGGATCACTGGAATCGGGGAAAAGAGAGGAAACTAGTGTGATAGGTCCCAAATAAGTGTGATCGCAAGACCACTATAATATTTTTCTTTTACTCCTACACAGTTATACTCCAACATGAAGAATACTTCAGTGATGAAATGCCCAAATGTGTAATAGGAAGAAATGTGTATTAATTTCAAAAACTAAATGTAGAAGACACAGTTGTGTGGAAATAGATTTGGTCTATTCTTTTTTTGTTTCTGTCCCAAGGGTTAGGGTATTCAAGGGTTCTACATACAAGGGTTGTCCCTGTGCTATAACTCTCTGATATATGTGTAGGGTCTAACAATAGTACTCGAACCAATATCTCAAGAAACCAACTGAGGAGGCTAGACCATGCCTTTAGTCATACTACCCAACTACCCAGGTACTGGACAGTATCTTCCCTAGTACTATTATTGATGGAACTATAGTAGTCAAGCGACCGATTGGTTTATCTATGGAGGGCTTCAGGAGATCTACGTTGATCCATATGCAGGTCTTGTCTGATGCGCTACCACTCGAAGGGGTACCAATAGGGGTTACAAGGGTGGACAACAGATGTGCGCTTAAGTATCACTTGTATTTCCTACGTGTATGAATCCCAAGCATGGGCTTATGTGTGTAATGACATATCTATGTAGCTTTAAGATGCTATAATATGTCTATACCCTGCCAAAAACTTAACCCACAATTTAATTCCAAGGAAGGTGCTCTGATACCACTTGTAGTATTCCAGATATAAAATAGTATGCAGAACAAAAATAATTATCTAGAAATGGAAGAAAAACAATGATATAACCAGAACAATACAACAATAATACCAGAAATAACACTTTGATCACTGAGAGAAATGTTCACGTGCCTCTTCGAGGAGGAAACATCCAACAATGCAGATCTCTATTACAATAATATCCAAGACAAGATTTCTCATACCCTTTACTTCTATTTATACTAAATCTATCTATCCAAAAGAAAAATCTAGAGGAAGATCCTTCTAGAAGTGGAAGCTTCTATTAGGTCTTCTTACATTTGACTTTTTATTCCTTATTTCTAGGCCCTATTAATATTGGCCTTGATTATATGGAATTATATTATTCTACCTATGTGAGGGGTTAGGGAAGATAGGTACCTAATAACGAGAAAGTGGGAATGGGAAATACGCTCAATACTGCAAGAAAGATGATGGAATGCGATTACAACTTAACTCCAAAGAATGTCCTTTTTCATAGATTTAGTCCCCTAGGCCCGAACAAGTATAAAATAATACCCAGGAGAACTCTTCTAGAAAATGTTGACTAGAGCGTTCATTTTTTGTAAGTAGTCTACTTGGTCCGAAAAAGGGTTAAACTTACTTCAAATAGGCATCGTTTCAAAGCCATTTAATGAGTGTGAAAGAGACAAGTTCACTCGACAATCTTTTCTCTTTTTTGAGAGAGTCGGAAAAGAGATTAAAAAATACTTGGGGGAAGTCCCATAGGTAAGGATTAGAATGAGTTTGAGTAATAATATGAGGTTCAAACCCACAGTCATATCGAAACTATAAGGAACTCTCAGTCCTATGGAATAACTTCTGCATGGGCAACAAATGGAACAAAGGTTCTAACTAGGGAACCCATGTTTGGTAGGCCTCTACGAATTAATAACAACACTTCTAGTAGCAGTAAGAGGGTTCTATGTCGCTAATAAATGGGTTCTCTCCTATGGTATATGGATCAAATTCATAGGAAAATGTAAGAATTCAAAATGGAGTGACAATCTATCCTATATGCTGGTGAAAGAAAATACCGGCCGAAGGCACAAATGGGCAGTATGATGCTAGAAACCAAAAAATATTTTACAAAACCACCAAAGCCAACTCTTTCCACTGTACTGTTAGTCCATAAGGTCAAAAAATCAGAAAAAAATATATGAAGTGGGTAAACAAATTTCTATTAATAGTAAAAATAGACCATTTTACCATACCATTTGAGTTTTTTTATCACAAAATATATGAAGTGGGAGGATGGGTCCCTAACAACGAGAAAGTGGGAATAAGAAATAGACTCAACACTACAAGAAATATTATGGAATTTGATTACAACTTAACTCCAAATAATGCCCCTTTTCATATATTTAGTCCCCTAGGCCCAAAAAAGTATAAAATAATACCTAGAAGAACTCTTCTAGCCAATGTTGACTAGAGTGTTCCTTTTTTGTAAGTAGTCTACTTGTTCCAAAAAAGGGTTAAACTTACACCAAATAAGCATCGCTTCAAAGCCATTTAACGAGTGTCAAAGAGAAAAGTTCACTCGACAAATGTTTCTCTTTTTATAGAGAGTCGGAAAAGAGCTTAAACAAGACTCAAGGGGAGTCCCATAGGTAAGGATTAGAATGAGTTTGAGTAATAATATGAGGTTCAAACGCACAGTCATATAGAAACTATAAAGAACTCTCAGTCCTATGGAATAACTTATGCATGGGCAACAAATGGAACAAAGGTTCTAACTAGGGAACACATGTTTGGTAGGCCTCTACGAATTAATAACGACACTTTCATTAGAAGTAAGAGGGTTCTGTGTCACTAATAAATGGGTTTTCTCCTAAGGTATATGGATCAAATTCATAGGAAAATGTAAGAATTCAAAATGGAGTGAAAACCTATCCTATATGTTGGTGAAAGAAAATACATGCCGAAGGCACAAATGGGCGGTATGATGCTAGAAACCAAAAAATCTTCGACAAAACCACCAAAACCAACTCTTTCCACTGTACTATTATTCCATAAGGTCAAACAATCAGCACAAAATATATGAAGTGGGTAAACAAATTTCTATTAATAGTAAAAATAGACCATTTTACCATACCATTTGAGTTTTTTTAGCACAAAATATATGAAGTGGGAGGATATGTCCCTAACAACGAGAAAGTAGGAACAGGAAATAGGCTCAACACTACAAGAAATATGATGGAATGGGATTACAAATTAACTCCAAATAATGTCCCTTTTCATAGATTTAGTCCCCTAGGCCTGAAAAAGTATAAAATAATACCCAGAAGAACTCTTCTAGCCAATGTTGACTAGAGTGTTCCTTTTTTGTAAGTAGTCTACATGTTCCGAAAAAGGGTTAAACTTACACCAAATAGATGCCGCTTCAAAGCCATTTAACGAGTGTGAAAGAGACAAGTTCACTCGACAATATTTTCTCTTTTTTTAGAGAGTCAGAAAAGAGATTAAACAAGACTCGGTGGGAGTCCCATAGGTAAGGATTAGAATGCTTGTGAGTAATAATATGAGGTTCGAACACACAGTCATATCGAAACTATAAGGAACTCTATGTCCCATGGAATAAATTCTGCATGGGCAGCAAATGGAGCAAAGGTTCTAACTAGGGCACCCATGTTTGGTAGGCCTATACGACTTAATAATGAGACTTCCAGTAGTAGTAAGAAGGTTTTGTGTCACTAATAATTGGGTTTGTTCCTAATGTATTTAGATCAAATTCATAGGAAAATGTAAGAATAAAAAATGGAGTGAAAACCTATCCTATATGTTGGTGAAATAAAACACCTGACGAAGGCATGAATGAGAGGTATGATGCTAGAAACCAAAACATCTTTGAAAAAACCACCAAAACCAAATCTTTCCACTATACTATTAGTCCATAAGGTCAAAAAATCAGCACAAAATATATGAAGTGGGTAAAACAATTTCTATTAATAGTAAAAATAGACCATTTTACCATACCATTTGATTTTTTCACCCACATAGTACATTTTAGGCCATTTTCCCCATGATATTCAAGTGTAGATTGCAGTATCTAAGATTAATGGAATTAGCAACCATCTGGATCAAGTAAGTGCCCATCTCCTCTTCCTAATTTTCAGTGGTTTGAAATTTAAGTTTAGTCCTCATTTTTTGAGTTTTAGAGGGTGAAAAATGTAAAATAGGGTGTACGTGGGTGACACATCATCAGGTCATGTACATGTCTCCATGTACGTTGGAAAAAAAAAAATCTTGTTTGTGTATCTACGGCCCTATACACGATTGTTATCATGTTATCTAGCGTACAATTCTGTGAACACCTTTTTGACAAGATTTAACTCAAAAAATGACTTTTCCTTTGCAGGATGGTGATTGAATGGAGGGAGAGGAAGCATGAAGAGATAGATGCAGTAGTTGAAATAGATGTAGGGTCCTAACAAGATTTAAAAAGATGTGTCCTTTATAAATTTTGGCTCTCAAAGGAATGAGGGATCAAGTGAGGTTACTCTAGATGCTCATAAACTACTGGGATATGGAAACATAGGCCCTCAATATCGATGGGAAACCATTGAGGATTGAAGTGGATGACATATATTTTATCACATGACTGTATTTCCAAGGTGAGGTGGTGAATCTCAAGACCCGGGGGGATGGGGTGGTATGACTATGGAGGAGTACATTTCCACCCACTGTCTTGTAGGAATAGACAAAGTATGGAGCCAGATCCCAATTAGGGAGATTAAGAACCTGAGCTTAAATATTTTCGTACTTGTTCTTACATGGATCTTAGGATCGACCTTATTGCACCAAGCCTCAAGGCCACTCATGTTCTATGCAGTGGACTGTTTATGACCCATTATTTATGACTAGTGTACCTCACTGTTGGCTAACATGAAGAATCAGTTGATGGATTGAAAACAACGGAGAAAGATAAATTTCAGATTTGCAATATCCATTCTATGTAGTTTTTTCTTTGAGTGGGTTCCAGGATTGAGCCTAGAGAAGAGATTATTCCACATGGACCATATGATCCATCCATGTCACAGTGGATCGATGTGATGAGGTGACTAGGAGGTGGTAGGGTGCCAACCCCCTACAATGATGAGTTATTTTTCTGGTGGCATTGATAGGTCATAGCCATAGATGACTACCCGTATTCCAGGATCTACTATAGAGGGGATCTAGATATTGATTTTCCACCATGTTCTACCTATGGTGATATTGGTAAGAAATGTTTTTATATATTTCATTTTTTTTGTGTTTTTTCAAAAATCATAGAAAATAAAAATATTTTTGTATGGTATCAAGTATTAACATTTTCATTGTCACGTAGATGTAGGTCTGTGACAACGAGATGGATTCCCATGACATCGGTGGAGGATCTAGGGATATGATCATGCAAAAGGAGATGCGAAGAGAGTGTTGCAGAATGTGCAGGGTAACTTGTCTTGATTGATGTAAAAGATTCCTATGGTTCAAGTGGAGGATCTGCAAGAGGCTATGCAATAGAAGGTGGTGTGTGTGCCCCGTGCATGGGTGAAACTCTTACAACGTCTCACAAACGTCGAAGTGTGCTATCATGATATGCATCCGGTGCCATAGGCGTAGATTCCATGGTCATATATATATGACAATATATGTATTTTGAGGGTGTGAGCCCCATTTTGTACTATGACACCATATTTTTGAAAAGATGAAATATAAAAAAAATTGGTTTTCATCTTTACTTATATATGTTACAATGTGTGCATGCATGAATGTGTTTTCTTTACTTAGTTATGTAACAAATTCTAATCTAAAACATAATTAACATATGCATCAGATACACAATTAGAACTTCTAGGTATGTGATTATAAGTAAGAAAAACAAAGTATCATTCCAAAAGTCATACCAATAGGAATCATCATAGTAGATTAGGGTCTCACACATGGTAACTGTCATTCAACTAACATACAACTAACTAGGAGTCCAGGAAAATCACTATATATCAAACACCATGTGAAATGATGTCGCTTCATAGTTCTATAATGATGCTATACTCATCCACATTATTCATTGATGGCTCTAGAGGAATTCCACCTAAAGACACCAGTTGGCCCTCGGGTGAGTAAATGACCCAAGCGACAAAAGCCATGTTTTGTTTATCATGATTGACATCATCTGCGAATCCTAGGTAAACTGGAGACTCTGTTGACATCTCCAAGCTAAGGGAAAAATTTATAAGAAAGTTGATGACACAAAGGAAATGATATATATACACTAAGATATACTAGTATACAAAAGGTTACACCCAAACTTGAGGGCTCAAGTGTAATGCCTTTTAAGGTAGAGCCCATTTCTAGGCTCATCCAACATATTCCCTTCATAGTGTTATGACCCAAGGGGGGGCATATATATGGTTAAATGTATATGATATGAACCCAAGGCGGGGAATATATGGGCCTAAATGTATATGTAATGTGTAAATACATATGTAATAGGGTCGTCCTAGTGATAAAGGGGCCTCATGTGCAAGTGAGAATAACTATATGTAAGAGATCAAGTATTCATTATTGGCAGGTAAATGGTGAAGTATGAAAGCTATTTGGTTATTTGGAGGGGGTTCCCCTATTATTTAAGGAGTTATTGTGTACTTATCTATATTTGAGTTGTGCTCAACGTTGAAATTTTGTACATGGTGTGTACTTCTGTTATTTTATTATATTGTGAGTATTTGGATCATAACATTTGGTATCAAAGCTCAAAGTCTTGGGGTTTTGCTGCTGCATCTAAGACACCTTGGAATTTTCTCTATAATGTATTTTGTATGACATTTCAGAAGGCACCACTTGGTTGATATTTATAAGACATATCAAGGTACAAGGGGTTAAAAATTCATCTCCTGAGGCCTTATACTTTCGTAGATATATCATGTGTAAGATAGGGTTAAGGAATCATCATGAATTTAGTCATCGCAGAATTTTCAATATAAAATGTTTTCTTTAATGTTGGAGACCATGAAATCTAGAGGATATTCATAGAAATTATCAGGGTGTTTGTGATAAAACATGTTGCTTCTGGGTCATCCTAAATTTCTAGATACACCCTGTGGAAGATAGGATATCTGACTAGTCCTATTGACTAGTCTGAAATAGGTGTTTCGGGTAATACAATGATAAATTATTAATAGAGGATCAAAATTGAGTGAGACTAATTGCATTGAATAGTGGACATGCCATAGTATTTCTGGTACAATTTTCAGAATTTTATATCAATTATTTTTCACGGTGCGCGTTGTACAAGTGATCTCTATAGGAAAGGAAAAACATAACCAAGGTGTGGGGAAGCTATCATAAATTCCACTTGGCACATCCAATTTCGGTCATACTTGTGGAATTATAGAGAAGAAATTTTAGAGTAATACAGGTCGTAATGTTAGATTGAGAAGTTCTGAAATTGCATAGATACATCATAAGTAAGGTTGACCAAGAGGACTGACTCCAAATCAGGGTTTCAAAGGTATGTTCACTTAAAGCTATCATAACTTTTGATTGGAACATTTGATTGAGCTGATTAAAAATCCATTGGAAATATAATACATAGAATATAATATTGGAAGAAGGATTACAACTATTTGATATATTTATACTTAATATATTGAGGTTTTGATTTGAGGGTTGGGATTAGATCTCAATTAAGAATCAATGGAAATACCTAAATTTACAGGATATGAAGATAAATATGAAATCAATCATATGGAATGGTTGAGGTTGGTAAATAATATAATATGAATCCTTTGAGGGAAATATATTATTTTTTTTGATGAATCTTGGAAGTGGTGGAAGAATTTGAAAAACTCTTCTCAGATAAATGGATTAGGGGTACAAAAATGGAGGAATTGTATAGAATTCAAGATGAATTAAAAGAAGAAAAGGAATATATTAAGAATAAGGATGAGGATATATCTAAGATACGATCCCTTAATGAATCACTCATTAAGGAGGTTAAGAACTTAAATAAAGAAAAGAATAGTAAATCAAAGTGAGAAAATGACGAGTCAAAGGAATATTTTAAAAATAAAGATGAAGATATATGTAGATTACGAAACCATCATATGCAGGGTAAAACATCATATGCCAATCATATTTACTCTGGTTGGTAGGTTTTTGTAAGATGGTCTTGAGATATTTATTCATCGCTTCTACTTGTCCATTTTCCAGGGGATAGTAAGAGGAATAATGATCGTGCTTAAACCCCAGTTTTGATGCTAATTCCTTAATCATTTAATTCTAAAAGTGACTACCATGATCAGTGAAAATCGCTTTTGATATTATGAACCAGACTATAATTTAGTTGAATATGAAGAATGTTGCAGTCTTACTATCAGATTTAACAGTAGGGATGGCCTCTTCCAATTTAGTAAAGTAATCCATGACCACAATGATATGTTGATTCCCCCTAGCCGAAGTTGGGTTACAGTCCATAAAATATACCCCCCACTTGGCGAAGGGCCTAACGGTGATGACTGGGTGAAGAGGGGCTAGGAGTGAGAACATTTTCTGAGCAAACACCTGGAAAGGGTGACACTTCTTGACTGCTTCAACACAATCTTTAAAAATTGATGGAAAAAACTAAATGTCTCACAATATTTTTTGGGTTGTCGCAAGCCCATATATATGACCACCACAAGCCCCACTATGAAAATCATTGAGAACTGACTCAAATTCTTCATGATTTAAGAATCGACGCAAAATATTATCTACTCCTTGATGATACAAAGTGTCATTGATGATAAGGTAATATTTAGCCTGATAACGTATATGTCGTTGATCATCTCTTGACAGATGTTGGGATAATTTCAAGGTTTGAATATAAATTAGAATTTCTCCATACCAGAGGTTCGAAGACGAGATAAGAAAGATATGTTCATTTGTGAATGAATAGTCATGAAAAATGTCCTCTTCTAGTCAAGGGAAGTTTGATATCATCTCGGAAAAAACTAGCAATTTCTTAGACTTCGCCAAAGAAAAATTGAGATCAAATTATTGAAAAATAACAATCTACTTATTGTATTTCCCCTCTATGATACACCTAGTAGGGATGTATTTAAATGGATTAGTATTTGCAACTACGATAGTTTTTCAAAGTAATATATAATGTAATAATATTTGAACTACATGTACGACGACCAAGGCTATTTTTTCTAAGTGGGAGTATTTAAGTTCAGGACCGAGTAAGTTTCGACTACGATAGTAGGCAATGTGCTCATGGATGTCAACGTCCTCTTGAACTAGAACTATACCAATTTTCCTTTCGTACATGGCGATATAAATCAAACAGTATCTACTATAGTCTGGAGGCTTCAACACAGGTGTTGATACCAAGGATTTCTTAAGATCATCGAAGTATTCATGGGCTTTCTGATCCCATATAAATTAAGTATCCTTCTTCAAAATACACATGAAATCATTAGTTAAATTGGTATAGTTCACTATGAACTGATGCAAGAAGTTGTTATTCCCATGTAAACCTTGAAGTTGTAGAATTTTGTGTGGGAGAGGCAATCGAAGTATTGCCTCAACCTTCATAGGATCTACCATGATCCCATGCTCATATACTAAGAATCGTAAGAGATGGATAGACCTAACACAAAATATGCACTTGTGAGGGTTTAAACAGTTGCGATAGTAACATAATATCTCAAACAATAATCAAAGGTGAGGGGAGTTATCTACTCTCTTACGAGAGTGAGTAGTGATATCATCAAGGTAATCTTTGACAACATGTTTGAGATCGTGAAAAGAAAATATCATGGCACGTTGGAAGGTTGCTCAGATGTTTTTAAGGCTGAAAGGAATTTTACGGTATGAAAAAGTACCCCAAGGACAAATAAATTTCGTCGTATGTTGATCCTTAGGTTTGATTTGGATTTTATTATACCCTGAAAATACGTCCATAAAAGAAAAAACTTTGCTTCACGTGCACTCATAAAGAATCTAGTCAATGAAAGGAGTCATGAAGTTATCTTTAGGATAAGCCTTGTTTAGGTCTTAAAAATCCATACATATGTAGATGGATCCTTGTTTCTTATTCATGAGAACAGGGTTGGATACTCATTTAGTCAAGGGAACTGGGTAAATGAAACCATCATTAAGTAGCTTCTCTACCTTTTCCTTGATAGTAGGGCCATCCTAGGATTAACAACGCTAAGACGTTGTCGAACAGGTCTAGCATCTAGATAAGTCTTGATCTCATGTTCGACAAGGCTAGGGTCGATACCTGGAATCTCTTCGTATGACCAAAAAAATATTTCATGAAATACTTTGAAGAGATCAGTGTAAATATGAATTTCTCTAGGAGAACAATTTGCACCGATATATACATTCTCAAATTTTCAAAGAATTCGAGAAATGTTGATTGTGACGGTAGGAGAAATATTCACCACGTTTCCTTTGACATAAATACCATGCATATCTAGAGGAACCACAACGTGAACAACAATATCACTAAAGGTATATCTAAAGTCATCCTATTCGATCCTAACAATATCTGGGAGGAAATATGAGCGATGATTCATATCGTCCCAAGGCCTATCAGGACCATACATGGCCTGTAAGATGGCTTCATCTGAAGGTAAATTATCATAAATGAAATCATGCAGACAATATTATTGGTGCCACAAAATCAAAGCTACCCATGAGAGAGGAATACATTCCGACACCAAAAACCTCGGTTTCCTACCGAGAATTATTGATCACTGGGATCGAAGGTCCAACTGATGCATTAGGACTAGCGTGCAAAAATGATAATTGATCAATCATCATTATTTTCCCTTCATGAGGAAAAAATAATGTGAAAAAAATAGACGACATGACCATGGTCATGGCATAAGTCCAATTATGCCCTAGTATTAAATTATAGTCAAGGGGTGCATCCACCACCTTGACATCAACCTCCACTGTCTTTCCACCTAACTGGACCCAAAAAGCGAGTAGAATTATGTGGGATCAAAATGAACTCCCATCAAATTTGGTCAAGATAGTCATATATTGGGATAGAGTTAGAGAGCCAATGGATTTCCAACAGGTTAGGGACATCATGCATGTTGCAACACCATCATCAATTACAGTGCATTTGATGGTAATTTTTTTGTACTCCACATGGATTTGAAAGGCCATGTGGTAAGTTAAGCGAGGCTTAACATCCATGACGTCAAACTTAATAACCTTCGAGACACATGGTTCTAGAGCTCCTAAATCATATAACAAGGTGTTCATCTATGTAGGACACATATGGAACACCTCCATATCCAAAATCGTATAAGTACTTTGACCCAGATCTTTGACAATTGAATAATTTTGGGTAGCTATGGCATAAACAATGTGGGCAGAGTATTTTAGTATCACTTTTGGAATACAAGGTAGAGGTTCCAATTTTTCTATCTACAAGGGTGTTTCCAGAGGAGGGGGAGACTCTGGACCTGTAACATTCTATGAATAAATGTAATCACGAGATCGCGTAGCTACATCAATCTGAGAATTGAACATTTTAACACATATATGGCCACCTTCATGTGTCGAGGGGTTTTGACTCCCGCTCGATGCATTTCCAGTGTTGGAGGACCCCAAATCCATGTGTTGATTATGTGGAAATGGATTGGTTAGCATAGTGGGCGGTTGTGATAAGAGACTCGATGCTTCATTGATTTTGGGGCATATGTGGGTAAGGTGATTGTTGACGATTAAAATTGTAAACATGAATTCCTCCCACAAAGTATTGCTAAGGCACTACTATTTAAATTTGATAATAATATAATACTATTAGGTGGGACCCCCTCATAAACTAGAGGTGCAAGGATAGACATATTATATATGTTTTTTTGTTGTGTGGATGCTCCCTACACAGTCATACATGGTTGAAAATGCAGTCTTGGTCTCATTTTGACATGGTAACAGGTGGATGAAGCATTTTTGTGGAATGGTTTTTGTGATCCAAAACATTTTTTTATGGTTATGAGGAGCATGTTGTTTACAGTTACTATGATTTAACCAAGTCACTAATCATTGTGATCGATTACCTATCCACATATATGCAAGAGATATATTACTAATAACATAATCAAAACAAAGAAATAAAAACCTATGAAAACAATTCCTAAAGGGAAAGGAGTTATATGTTGAGCTATGATAAAGGATTATATGCAAATGGAAAAGTCTAAACATACTAGTGTTAGTCATAACTATTATGCTATTGTTGGTTAATGGACTATGTGAATTTTATTAGAATTGAATGGGGAACATATAACATTGCAATATGTATGATGGCATAGAATTATGGAAAGGGTTAACGTGTAAATGTTATTGGGTGGCACACTATGCAAGGGATATCATCGCGGATTTCAAATGGTTTGGCATTGAAGACATGGTTTAATTAATTGGTGAATGTAATGCTTGTGGGTTGTCACATACTTCGAATTGAATAGGCCAGGTCATGGAAGTGATGTACATTTACTTCACGTCACTCCATACTGCCCCTATCAGTCGTCACCCTAGAATTGTTCCTTTGTTGCATTTTTCGATCTATTGGTTGTGAAGCTTCACATTTTAGGCTCTTAGAAGGAAGAAGGCTGGGCCAAATTTCCCTTTTAAGCATTTTTCTACAGGTATTATTCTTTTTCTCTCCATCCACGAAGTATTCTTTGTTGTATGAATAAATAATGGCTCAACGATGCTTGGATTTTGGGTTTTCCTGATAATTTTGACGGTGTAGATGTGTGTTATATCGCTCTGTGATGACTATATTTGTTTTATATTGCACAAAAAAGTTTTTTTTTTTTTAAGTTGTGCATTGTCTGGTGGCTTGGGCAGTTTAATATCATGATGGGTCTCTGTGGAATGATAAGTGAATGGTGGTATACCTGGCCTTGTGTTGATAATGGAGGGTTTCATTCTATGTATTACCATTGGTATTCTGTTCCCTCGCAGTCATGATTGTAACCCTTACCTATTCACAGAGGGATTACCAGTAGTTGTTGTGTTATTTCTTCAAACCCCAAGTCATGGTTGTTAGCCCATTCGTATTGTCTTTTCACCAAAGTATACAAAGACCTAGTATTGTGCGGCCCTAACATTAATATATGTGTGTATGGATGTGGATTGATACGATTTGTATCTCGGTGTTATGTCAAAAGGATGTGTGTGTCCTCATTGGTGTTGTTGTCGAGTTGTTCGGCTCTTAAGTAATGGATAGAGATGTTATGTATTTGTGTTTTCTTTTAATAATCGCCACTGTTCAATTAAATTTTGCCTCTCTTTTGCAAGTGATAAACGCCCTATGTGCACTGGATATTTTACCCTAACTGTACTTGACCTCCTCAGTGGCTAACTATTCGTCTTGTTCAGGACTTGGAGTAATAAGAATATTGTGTGGCTCATTGATGTATCTGTTTCAAAAGGTATTCTTCATGTGGTTGATAAGTATCAAAATATCTCTAGCTCTATGTGTTATGGTTAAAGGATGACCATGCTCTTGTTGTCTCCCTGCATTTGATTGTGATAGACCCGATTTGATTTCCAACTATCTTTTCTCCCTTCGGGCACCTTCTTGGTTGTAAAATATTGGTTTATTAGTGGAATGGTTATGGAGATTTTTCGTCAAGTCTCAATCTCGTATTTCCATCATAAAATTGGTTAAACAATTACAAATGGGAATAGGTGCTTGCATACAGTTTAGAACTATCTTCTTTCATTATGGTTTCACTCACTTTGGTTTTACCAGTGTGTTCTTGATTGCAATTGGAAACAACTGTGTGTTTTTGCTAGGCCCGATCAGGGTTACAGCTAGTTTTAAAAATGATGCATGTGTGTAACTGGTGATTTTATCCTCATATGTTTATATTGGATCATCATAAATATTACCAATGGTTTTAAAGGGAAATCTATATCCACAATGATAACGCTCGGGTTTTATGTTTTGGTCGACTGTTGTTTCATTGCAAGATCTTGTCGATTGATAAGATGAAGACTGTGTATAATCGGACATGCTTTGAATTTTGTTTGCATTTTAAAAAGAGACCTATGTATATTTAAAATTGGGCACGATTGTAACTTGGTAAACAGTGGACGTTGATTATTATAGTGATGCATTATGGTTTATCAGGGACAGAGGTTGAGCACATTGTTGTGCGTTTTTTAAATTCTTAAAAAGAAGGAAAATAAATAAAAGATCAACGCTTTGATGAGCAAGACTGTTGAAATGGAAAGTTTCTTTCATTTAGACTATTATGAATTGAGAAATTCTTGAAAATTTAAATGTTGGAACATCAAACAATTTGATACACAATTGATAAACAATGAATGTTGGTGTGTTTTGGATTGATTGTAATACAAAGTTATGATTATTGATTACTTAATTTTTTTTCTAAACAGTATCCATTAAATTCCCTTCCATTCTCTCACTTTTTTGCACTTTACGAATCCCCTCACATTCCCAAATTCACTTTGCATACCCTGTTCTTAAAATTAAATTAAAATTAAGTGAAAACTCTGTATTACAACAATTAAAAGGATGACACAAAGATAGGTCATAGTTGATATGATTTTTTTATTGTAACACAATTGATTGTTTAATGATTTGTTGATCAGTAATCATGTTCTTAATCCCTTTCATTTTATCACTTTTCCACTCAATAAAACCCCCTGAAATATCCCAGAACCCTTATTCACCCCCTACTCATTGACAAGTATTAAACGATTTTTATGGATTGGATTGCATGGGTCTGATGTGTTATTGAGCCAAACTTTGTTTCGTATTTAAAGAGATGTCATGTATGGCTTGTTTAAGAAGTTAGTTTCTCATAAATGATGCATACAGAAATGAGCTTCTTCAGTAGAGGAAGCCATGGATGAAATAATAGAGGAAGAGCAAATTGGAACAGAGGCCCTAGAAGGCCAGGATTTTCGATACATTTTGATGCAGATCCACAAGAATTAAACCATCTCTTCCAAGATATATTTTTCAACTAGATTGGACAAGGAGTAGTACAAACTAGGCTAGAAAGGCCTCCCTTCCAACCCCAACATGTTCCTAGTATCCAATTTCCCCCTCATGTCTCATTACAACCTGAAGTCCTTGAAAATGATAGATGGAAAGTGATTTTTAACCCATCAGTCTCCCAACATCGTGGATTGCTCAATTTGTCTCTACCTGCTCCTCCTCCATCGGTTAACCCAATTGTCCAAATTGCCCCTACACACTCACCTGTACAGTATTCCCATGCAAGCAAGAGACTCAAACTGAAGCCCACCATACACATGATAAAGGAAAAGTTGTTGCTGCCTCCTCCTCTCCCTCAAGTGATTCAGCCAAATTCGTTTCATCCCGCATGCACTTGAGAGATGAATGCTCTCATGTTATCAATGAGATCAAGCCTAAAGGCTCCACACAGCCTAAGGCTAATTCATAGAATTCAAAGGGAGACAACAAAAACAAAGGGAAAATTGCCTCCCAAAGTGGAAAATATGGTTTTTTAGTATATTTATTTATTGATTGTTGAGAACAGTTGACTGATGAAGTTTTTGGATAGCATACTATTTTTGGATATTTTGGATTTTATATTTTTTGGATATGGTTTAAAATATCATTTCTATTAATTTTTAAATTATGAGAATGGTGATGGGAGCCACAACAAGGGATGTGTTTGATTAATTGACTAGTTGTGTTTATTTTTGTTAAGAAACTAAAGGGAGTCACAAGGGGTCCCACCTACTAGTTATTATTTATTAAAGACCCTTATTATTATTATATTAATTTTTCCCTTAAACTAAAAGTTAGTTGATTTTTAGTTAACTTAAATAAAAGAAGTAGCTGAACTACTTCTAATAATTTTGATTGCTTAAAGGAAAAAAGAGAAGGAAGAACAAGGGGAGAATAGAAGGAGAAAGCATACTAAGGTCTGCTCTTGAGTTTTATTGAGATAGTTCAATTTTCATTCATTCTTTAATTCATTAAAAGCTTAATTCTCTTTTATGACAAGAGGGTCCTATTGTAGACAACAAGATTCAAAGATGAATTACATTATTGAGAACTTGCTTTTCAGAGGTGTTGATCTATATTTGATAGTATATGTAGACTTGTCTGTTTATGAATTAAATTTCATGATTGATAAAGGAAATTATGCAGAGTCAAGTGGGCAACAATCTATGGAAAGATGATCCATCTTTTAAATTTCTGTTTTTTACTTTCTGTCAAAAGTCCTTTTGTATGCTTTTCATCGAGGACATCTAAGTTTGACTTTGGTCCAGACCCCCTCAAGGATTTTTGTAAAGAAAACAATTCTTTTGATTTCTTGGAATGAAATAAGAGATTGTTATTCTTTCTCATCTGTGTTAATTTGTGACTTAGTATTTTTTATTTTGTATCCACATTTGCTTTTGCATCTATTGTATTTAGAAAATTATATAAAAATGTTGAATTTTACAACAATCTTTTATTTATAAAAAATCATCCTAAGCCCTTGTAACTAATAATTGTGGATTGGGAAACAAATTTTGAGGCTATAAACATAGGGTGATATTCCCGTCTATCTTGTTTTATCCAAACAAGATCTAAAAATGCTTGAGTAAGATTATTTCATATTTTTTCATGAACATTTATTTGGCGACCATTGTGGGGAGATATTCCATATCTCTCTAGTTGATTTTTATGCTTGGTTATCATTGAATATATCTACTTTTCTGATATTAATTCTTTGACTGTTTCATTTCTTAATGGTTGTACCTTTTGTAAGGCAGCCCAATATTGAACTCAGTCTTCAAGATCAAACCAACATTGTTTTAAACTTGTTTAATACCATCTTAGATACTGCTAATACCTGGGTTGATATTAAGCTCTCATGGGAAGCAATTGAACAATACATAAGTGCCCAAGAACATTGGGAATCTAGGCAAAGACAACTTAGGAATCAACCATAGCTTTCTTTTTCCTTTAGTTTTGATCTTCTCTTCATGTCCTTAGACCCTTGTTTTTCTAGGAGATGAAAAGTTTTATCACTGAAAATTAATCCTATTGTTGAAATAGGAAGGTGGAACATTGTGTTGTCAATCCAACAAAGTTATCTAAGGAGAACCTTGCATGATTCATCTAGTTCATATTTCTCTCCCTTACCTATCATTCACAATACGACAACTAGTGGTGGATCTGGTGGCACTGGAGGTTCTTCTTCATCTCAATATTCAACTTTGTCAGTGATTGGTAGCTTATATAGTCACCAAGTATTTGTCCAATCTACCACAAACACCTCCAAAGTCGTTAAAAAGTATGGGATTTTTTAGTTTTAAGAAGATGTTACAACTACCCCATGCCATGTTTCCTCCCCTCTTAACCTAACACCTACTACTCGTCCACTTCCTAAATTCAAAGAGCGTCTCCCAAGGTTTTTAGGGAATAACATTGCCAATATGAATTGACAGTTGGTGGCATTTTCTAATGCTTGTCACAACATAGGAGCCAATGACAACGATACTTGTATGCACTTATTTGTGAATTCCCTTTAAGGGAAGGCTGCAGTCGATTTCTTTGATCTCCCTCCTAAGATTTTATCTACTTGGGAGGAGTTAGTCTATTGGTTCAAATCTACCTATGGTAAATCCAAAATCCCATTCTAGAAGTTATGGGAGTACAATAACATCGCTTATAAGGATGGTGAGACTATCAAGTCCTTCAACTTGTGTTTCACCAAATTATACAACCAAATCCCTGAACTCATTCACCCTCAGAAGAAACCCACTTTCATGCATTATTATAACGCCTTACCTTCCCCCTATCGTCATAATCTTGATGAAAAATCCATTGATAACCTTGGTTTCACTCTACACACTTATTTAGAGTATGAAGAATAGCTTGAAAGAACAGGTCTTCATAAGGGAGACTCAGTTAAACAGACAGACATGTCCACCCTCTTATATCTTGTATAAGAAATGAATAATCGAATGATAGTGTATGAGTGGAAATGAAATGTCTCCTCTCTTACCCCTTGAGCTTCATCTTCTTCTGCACCCCCCTTTAGAAATCCAAATGAAAATATTTTTTAGCCTAAATATATCATGCCTCTTAGTTGGTGTAAATTTTGCGAGGAACACCATGAGGAAAGTACATGTGAGATAAATAATAATTTCGAAGATAAAATATTTTGTAAGAGACTTGAAACTACAATTTTTATCCTAGACTTTGCAGAGCTAGAAGATGTCACAATCATAAATACTAGGAATAAATCCTATGCTCCCAAAATCAAATATGATCCTCCTCACACTTGTTCTAGCCCAAGCTCATCCTCACCAGCTGCTATTGTTCAGGGTCCTAAGGCTCTTGATAGTTAAGGAACTAACTCCTCTCTCCCCTCTTCCAAATAAAACATTCTAAATCATTTGGCCAACATCAAAGAAGATGAAACCCTTCTGGACATGGTTGTCATCCCTGAACAACCAAAGAATCTAAAAAATTTCATGGAAGGAAAATATTATGTTGTAGCCAACCTCTCTAAAGAGGTATATGAAGGGGATTCATTTATAAATAAAGTAGGTGTACATAACTTTAGACACCCTATAAAAATACCCCAGTTTATATTTCTGTATAGATTATGGATAAGATTTCCCATTGTTGCCTCATTGATGGCGGTTCAGGCCCAAGCATAATGTCAAAGATTATTATGGAAGATCTAGGCTTATCTTGTACAAATAAAAATGCTAGAATCATGCTCTCTTATAATAGTCTACAAAAAATGACCATAGGTGAAATCGAGGACGTGACCTTGGTTTTGTGCGCGCACCCTGAAATAAGGACAACTCTTAATATGGAAATATTTGATGGGTGGATACCTCTCACTCGACAAAACACACTTATACATTCCTCAGAATGGAAAAAACATCATAGTCCTCAGAGAGGGGAGAATTTCACCTTACATAGAAAGTGTTCCACAACCTAATGTGAATTATATTGAGGAGAACCTAGGAGTGTATTCCATCTTTGTCGAGGAGGACAAAACTACCTTGGAACAAATCGACTTAGGTGACGAGATGTGGCCTATGCACTTTGATGGTTCATGCTCCAATGAAGGAAACAAAGATGGTATTATATTGTACTCTTTTGTGGGTAAGATTCATAAATTTTCCTATACGTTAGAGTTTTTTTGCATAAACAATGTCATTGAATTTGAAGCATTACTATTAGACATTGAAAATGCCTATAATATGGGTTGTGGTCACCTTACAGTTTTTGGAGATTTTGAACTTGTTATAAACCTTGTACATAAGATATACTCTCTAAGCAACAAGTTAATGAAAAAATACACCCAAAATGTTTGGTAATTTATCTCTAACTTACAATCTTTGAACATCACTCATGTTAAAAGGGAATTGAACTCAATGGTTGGTCGATTAGTTTTTATGCAGTCTCTCTTACTCGGCAATTTCTGCAACAAAGACCTAATTGTAACTTTCAATCTCTATATCTTCCCCACATCCCTGACAATATAGAGTCATGGAAGGTCTTCCCTAGTGATGAAAGCATATGTTCTTTCATTCAAAATGAACCTTATAAGACTAAGTAAATTATATCAATGGAACATAACAAGATTCCTAAATGCTTGAATCCTCTAGAAAATTCATTTTCATCGAGTGATGTAGGAAACAAAGAGAAACATAAAGAAGAGGAGTTGAAAAGGAAGGTGGGTGAAACCATTTCCTTGAACATTGGAACATGCAAGTCTCCAAAGAATGTTAAAATAGGTGCCCAATGTTTGATAAAGAAAAATTGAAGTTCGCTAGGTTGCTTGGTAAATTTCAAGATTTGTTTTCTTGGTCTTATGAAGATCTTTGTGTTTTTTATCCTGCTCTTATACAACATGCCATTCCTATCAATGAGGTCATAAAACCAATTAGGAAAAAACAAAGACCCATTAACCCTGCACTAGAAGAAACTATTTGAAAAGAGTTGGAAAAAGTCTTGAAGGTTGGGATCATCTTTCCAGTTAAGTATTCTAAATGGGTTTCAAATTTGGTTCTCGTTTGGAAAACAGTTGCTCAAAGTAGATTATGCATAGATTTTCACGCATTGAATCGGGCTAGTATAAAGTATCACTTTCCTCTCCCGAATGTGGAAATGATTTTGTAGTAGGTTGCAGGGTCACAGATGATGTCCTTACTTGACAGTCTTTCTGGTTACAATCAAATCAAGGTAAAAAGGGCAGATAAATATAAAACCACTTTTATTACTCATTGGGGAACTTTTTCTTCTGAACGTATTCCTTTTGTCTTATCCAATCCAGGTGCCACTTTTGAAAGAGCTATGAAAACAACTTTTGACGATTTGATCGGAAATATTATTCAGATTTATCTTGATGACTTAACTGTGTGCTCCAAAAACCAATTAGATCATTTTGGTCATCTTAAAAGAGTTCTCATATGATGTAGGAAATTTGCAATTTATATAAATTCTTCTAAGTCTATTTTTGGCGTTACCTTGGGAAAGCTCCTTGGACACATTGTCTTCGATTCAGGAATAAGCATTGATCCTGAAAGGATTGTTCCTGTCCTAAATCTACCTGCTCCCACTTCCAAGAAGGAGGTTCAAGCTTTTATGGGGGTTATTAACTTTTTATGTAGGTTTGTTCCTAATTTTGTTGTAATGGTCAAGCCAATTCATAATTTGCTTAAGAAATAGCATTCCTTCTCTTGGACAGATGATGTCGAAAATGATTTTGTAGGGATCAAGAAAGCAATCAGTTCCGCGCTGGTTTTGGCGAAGCTGGATTTTGAGAAAGAATTATTGATATATACTAATGCCATAGAAGAAGTAGTTTCTTCTATCCTCATGCAAGGTGATGAACAAGGTAATGAAAAAATAGTGGCTTACATGAGTCAAAGATTTTCTGGTGATGATTTTAAATATTATTTTATTGAAAAACATGCTTTCTCTCTTGTTAAATCTATTGAAAAATTTCACCACTTCATCTTAGGTAAGCACACGTTGGTAAAAGTCCCTTTACCTTCTGTCAAGGTTTTTCTCTCACAGACTTATCTGTCATGGAAGCTTTCACATTGGATTTCCAATATCCATGAGCATGATTTAACTATCATGACTTCTAACACCATCAAGGGACATGACCTAGCCCTTCACTTAGCTCAGCATGTTGAAACTAGTGAAGAAATTGATGAACATGATAGTTCTCTATCAACACTGTTCTACATTGATAATGAAATCCTTCCTGTGTCTAAAGATCCTTGGTATAAAAATTTGGTTTACTATTTGCAAAATAAAAGTTGTCTAGACAACTTAGACACTCATCAAAGAAGAAGGATCCCTCTCAAATCTGCTAGATACGTCATTATAGGAGACTTCTTTTTTAGAAGATCAGTCGACGGTATGTTGCTTCATTGTGTAAACAATGAGGAAGAACAAAAAATGTTGCAAGAAACTCATGGTTCTCCAAATTCTGTTATTCATGTAGGAGGTCATTTTTTTGCTAAAACCACTGCTTTTAAGATTATCAGAAAAGGATACTATTGGCCTTCAATATTTTGTGATTCTTATGTTTTTTCGAGATCTTGTGACAAGTGCCAAGAAATTTCTGGGAAATAACACATTTCAGCCATGCCGTTACAACCTGTCCTCTTGGACTTTCCTTTTGCAAAGTGAGGTTTGGACTTTATTGGTCCTATTAATCCTTCGTCTTTAGTAGGACAAGTATTTATCTTGACAACCATAGACTATTTTACAAAATGGGCTAAATATGTCCCCCTTAAACATTCGACAGATGAGCAGGTGATTTCTTTCCTTGAAAATTATATTTTTTCCAGATTTAGTCTTCCTTTGGAAATTATTACAGACAATTGTCTCGCCTTTTTTTTTTTTTGTAAGTAAGTATAATATATTAAAATCCTCTCAGGAACAGAGTAACAAAGCAAAATACATGATGTTCAGTCTGAAGAAGAGGGACTTCCCCAACAGAGGGGAAACCAGTCCATGAACTCAGAATTATCAAGCTGTTCAGTTATTCTATTATTCTATTCTATACTGTTTGTGCTTAAAAACTTAACAAAAACCAACAAGAAATTGACAGTATAAACATCAGACACCTGCAACTTAACTGATAAGCTAGACATACAGAGAATAATTGGGCCACTTGGGCTAGATGTCTTCTGTCCATGGCTCCTCCTCTATGAATGTGATCTGGTCGGCCCAATTCTTGTCACCTTCCCCATCATTCACTGTGTAATCAGCTTTGCTGCCTGAATTTGCGCCCATATCTTTATCCTTCGTTGTGCCCACAACTTTATCCTTGGTCGTGTCTGCAGCATCTTCCTGAGGCGCACTCGGTTCCTGCAGGGAGGCAAGGGTGCTGAGGAAGAGGTCGACCTTGACATCCGTTTCCTAGAGACGGAAGTTGAGGTCTTCCACGCCCTGGCGAATGCCAAACACCAAATCATACAGTGCCGCCATACTATCCCAAAGCTTCTCTGGAGTGGAAGCGTCCTGAGGAGGAGGTCCTGCGCCTCGAGAAGTCTGATGAGGGTTAGGCTCGGGGTGGGGGGGAGGCATCGGAGGGTTGCCAGGTTGACGAGGGGGGGGAGTAACAGCGCTGGGTACCAGCGCCCATGAAAGGGAGTGATCATGCTCCATGTGACGCGAGGTAAAAGAGAGGTGGCCGGATTGGCTGCGAGAGGAAGAGCTCAAAGAGGACAAAGTAGAGCGAGAAATGGAGGGTTGCTGAGGCTTCCAGGGCGAGCCTCGCCTTGGCCTCCCCCGTAGGCGGTCATGGTGCAACAGCGACTGTAGACAAAGGAGATATGATGCACACTCTGGGAGCACAAAAGATCAGAGGAAACAGAGCCGAGATTATGCCGGTGCCACTGCAGAGCTCGCTCTGCTAGCAACCAGCTGCAACAAACAAGGCACATTACGATCGATTGCATGGTATGAAACCCAAAAGGAGGAGCAGCTGCGTTAATGGGCGCATTAAAACCCATTCATAATGCGATTACGGAGCATTTAAGCGCTGGGGGGAGGCACGAGCATTTCACGTGCCCCCATGTCTTGTAGCCCGTCACCCGCCTCCATTGACTGCCGCGTAACCAGCACTAACACCCCATCTGGGGGACAATCGTCTCACCTTTATTTCTGCTAAGCTGACTCAATTTTTAGCGAATATGGGGGTTAACCATTTTACCTCATCAACTTATTACCCCCAAGGAAATAGGTAGGTTGAGTCTACCAATAAGAATCTGGTGAGAAATATCAAAAGGCTCATCGAAGATAAGCCTCATCAATGGCACATTCTCCTCACCTACGCCCTTTGGGAAGATCAAACTACCACCAAGGTGAGAACTGGTTGCACTCCTTTCCATCTTTTTTATGGTCAATAAGACATTCTTCCTAAGTTTAATGCTACATGTCGAAGAATTAAATTATTTTGATGTTTCTCAAAGAATAAATGCACTCCTGGATTTAGAGGAGAAAAGGATGTTTTCCTTGGGTAATATAAAGAGAAGACAACAGACTATTAAAAAATATTTCAATAAGAGTGTCAAAGCTGTAAAATTTAAATTCAATGAGAAGGTACTGTTGTGGGATTCATCTCATGCTGATAGAGGAAGATATTCAAAGTTTTAAAAATCATGGTTGGGTCCTTTTAAGATAGATTTTGTCCTGTGTGCAAATTCTTACACTCTAAAGGACTTTAAGGAGCGATTGTTTTCCTACAGCACTGACGGTTCCCACTTAAAACATGACATGGAACCAACTTGAAGAGTTTAACGTTGCTTGAATTGTTCTGTATTATAGTAGTTTTAATTTTCCGCTATTTCATTTTCTATTATTTCATTTTTGTTATTCAATTTTGTTGTTTCATTTTTTTATTTCATTTCTTTGTTTTGTTGTTTTGACTTCAATTTTGGTCAAAAATAAAATGTTGGATCAGTTTTTCCACATCGACACTTTTACAAGTATTGTTAATCAAACAATAAAGATTACATGGTTGTCATGATCTTCCTTTTGAAGGCAACATTGAAATTGTTATCTGCTTTCACTGTTGTTTTATGAGATAGTTAGTTTTATCCCACTTGTTCTTTCCTTTTCTTCATCCATTTCTAGATTCAAGACAGAAATTTCAGAAAATTTTCTCCTTGAAGTCAAAAACAAATTTTACTTGAATGATTATGCTTACAGGGATAAACCCCCTCATAGTTAACACTTTCCATGAGTTATTCCCAAATTCTTTGTCATTTTTCCATTCAATCCACTCACTTCCCCTTGCTGCATAATCATTCTAATTTGTATCTTCTTGATATGATGTTACTTGTTCTATGAAACCATACATTCTGAGTTCTTAATCTGTTGGAAACAGATTTCCCTCTGGAGTTGCTAGTTTGTTGACGATTAAAATCGTAAACATGAATTCCGCCCGCAAAGTATTGCTAAGGCCCTATTGTTTAACTTTGTTAATAATATAATACTAGTAGGTGGGACCCCCTTGTAGACTAGAGGCACAAGGATAGACATATTGTACATGCTTTGTTGTTGTTTGGATGCTCCCTAGTCCTACATGGTTGACATGCAATCTTGGTTTCATTTTGACATGATAACAGGTGGACAAAGCATTTTTGTAGAATGTGTTTTGCGATCCAAAACATTTTATTCATGGTTATGAGGAGCATGTTGTTTACAACTACTATGATTTAGCCATGCCACTAATCATTGTGATCGATTACCTAGCCACATATATGAAAGAGATATATTCGTGATAACATAATCAAAACAAAGAAAGAAAAATGTATGAAAAAAATTCCTAAAGGTAAAGAAGTTATATCTTGAGCTATGATAAAGAATTATATACAAATGGAAAAGTCAAAACATATTAGTGTTAGTTCTAAATATTATTCTATTGTTGGTTAGTGGACTATGCGAATTTTATTAGAATTGAATGGGGTGCATATAGCATTGCAATATGTATGATGACATAAAATTATGGAAAGGGTTAACGTGTAAATATTATTGGGTGGCACACTATGTAAGGGATATTGTCGTATATTTCAAATGGTTTGGAATTGAATACATAGTTTAATTGATTGGTGAATGTATTTCTTGTGGGTTATCCCGTACTTCAAATTGAATAGGTCAGGTGATGGAAGCGACGTTCATTTATTGCACATCACTCCATACTTCCCTTATCGTTCGTCACCCTAGTGTTGTTACTTTGATGCACTTTTTGATATGTTGATTGTGAAGATCTACATTTTAGGATCTTGGAAGGAAGAAGGCTCAACCAACTTTCCCTTTTAAGCATTTTTCTATAGGTATGATTCTTTTTCTCTCCATCCATGAAGTATTCTCTATTGTATGAACAAATAATGGCTCAGTGATACTTGGATTCTTTGGGTTCCTGAGAATTTCGACTGTGTATATGTGTGTTATATCCTTCTGTGATGACTGTATTTGTTTCAGATTGCAAGCAAAAGAATTGTGTTTTTTAAAGTTGTGCATTGTCTGGTGGCTCGGTCAGTTTAATATCATGATGGGTCTATGTGGAATGATAAGTGAATGGTGGTATACATGGCCCTGTGTTGATGATGGAGGGTTTCGTTCTGTGTATTATTGTTGGCATTCTATTCACCCACGTTCATGATTGTAACCCTTACCCATTCACAGAGGGATTTCCATCAGTTGTTCTGTTATTTCTTTGAACCCCGAGTCATGGTCGTCGGCCCATTCTTATTGTCTTTTCACCAAATTATACCAAGACCTATTTTTGGTTGGCCCTAGCATTAATATATGTATGTATGGTTATGGATTGATACAAATTGTATCTCAGCATTATTTCAAAAGGATGTGTGCGTCCTCCGTGCTATTGTTGTCAAGTTGTTCAACTCTTAAGTAATGGATAGAGATGTTATGTCTCCGTGTTTTATTTTAATAATTGCCATTGTTCAATTAAATTCTTCCTCTCTTCTACAAGTGATAAACACACTATGTGCACTGTCTATTTTACCCTAACCATCCTTTCTCTCCTTGGTGGCTAAATATTGGTCTCGTTCAGGACTTGGATTAATAAGAAGATTGTGTGGCTCATTGTTGTATCTTTTTCGAAAGGTATTCTTCCTGTGGTTGATAAGTCTCGGAAGATCTCCAACTTTATATGTTATGGTTAAAGGATGAACGTGCTCTTGTTGTCTCCCTACATTTGATTATGACAGAACCAATTTGATTTCCAACTATCTTTTCTCCCTTCGAGCACCTTCTTGGTTGTCAAATATTGATTTATCAGTGGAATGGTTATGGAGGTTTTTTGTCGTGTCTCTGTCTCGTCTTTCCATGATAAAATTGGTTGAAAAGTTACAAATGGGAATAGGAGATTGCATATAGTTGAGAATTGTCTTCTTTCATTATGGTTTCACTCCTTATGTTTTTACCAGTGTGGTCTTCATTTCAATTGGAAAGAATTGTGTGTTTTTTCTAGGCCTGATCAAGGTTATGGCTAGTTTTAAAAATGATGCATGTGTGTAGTTGGTGATGTTCACTTCATATGTTTATATTGGATCATCGTATAGATTACCAATGGTTTAAAAGGGAAATCTATATCTACTAAGGCTTGGGTTTTATATTTTGGTTGATTGTTGTTTCATTGCAAGATCTTATCAATTGATAAGATGAAGACTGTGTATAATCCGACATGCTTTGAAGTATGTTCTCGTTTTAAAAATAGACCTATGTAAATTTAAAATTGGGCCCAATTGTAAATTGGTAGATAATGGATGTTGATTATTATAGTGATGCATTATGGTTTGTCAAGGATAGAGGTCGAGCATATTGTTATGCGTTTTTTAAAGTCTTAAAAATAAGGAAAAGAAATAAAATATCAAGATTTGTTAAATAAGACTATTGAAATGGAAAGTTTGTTTTGTTTAGACTATTATGAATTGAGAAATCATGGGAAATTTAAATGTTGGAACATCAAACAATTTGATACACAATTGATAAACAGTGAATGTTGGTGTGTTTTAGATTGATTGTAATACAGAGTTATGATTATTGATTACTTAATTTGTTTTAAGAACAATATCCATTAACTTCCCTTCTATTTTCTCACTTTTTAGCACATTACAAATGCTCTCACATTCCCAAATTTACTTTGCATTCCCTCTTCTTAAAATTAAATCGTAATTAAGTGGAAAAGCCAATATTACAACAATTAAAAGGATGACACAGAGATAGGTCACAGTTGATATGGTTTTTTTATTGTAACATAGTTGATTGTTTAATGATTTGTTTAGCAGTAATCATGTTCTTAATCCCTTTCATTTTAGCATGTTTCCACTCAGTACAACCCCCTCAGATATCCCATAACCCTTATTCACCGCCTTCTCATTGACAAGTATTAAACAATTTTTGGATTGGATTACATGGTTCGAATGTGTTGTTGATCCAAACTTTATTTCATATTTAAAGAGATGTCATGTATAGTTTGTTTAAGAATCTAGTTGATAATAAACATTGCATATAGGAATGATCTTCTTCAATTGAGGAAGCCATGGCCGAAATAACAGGGGAAGAGGGAATTCCAATAGAGGCCCTAGAAGGCCAAGATTTTCGATACATTTCAATGAAGATACACAAGATTTAAACCAGCTCTTCCAAGCTAAATTTTTCATCTGTATTGGACAATGGGTAGTCCAACCTAGCCCAGAAAGGCCTCCCTTCCAACCCCAACATGTCCCCTGTATCCCAGTTCCCCCTCATGTCTCATTACAACCTGAAGTCCCTGGAAATGATGGATGGCAAGAGATTGTTCACCCAACAGTCTCCCAACATCGTGGCTGGCCCAATTTGTCTCTACATGCTCCTCCTCCACCGGTTAACCCATTTTTTTGAATTTTCCCTGCACACTCACATGTACAGTATTCACACGTAAGAAAGAGATTCAAAACCAAATCCCACCATACACATGATAAAGGAAAATCTATTGTTTCCCCCTCCTCTCCTTCAAGTGATTCAGCTAAATCTGTTTCATCCTACATGCACTTGAGAGATGATTGTTGTCATGTTATCAGTGAGATCAAGCCTAAAGGCTCCACACGGCCTAAGGCTATTTCAGAGAAGTCAAACAGAGACAACAACAACAAATGGAAAATTTCCTCCCAAAGTGGAAAATATGGTTTTTGAGTATATTTATGTATTGATTGTTGAGAACAGTTGACCGCTGAAGTTTTTGGACATCATACTATTTTTGGATATTTTGGATATGGTTTAAAATATCATTGATATTAATTTTCAAATTATGAGAATGATTATGGGAGGCACAAGGAGGGATGTGTTTGATTGATTGACTAGTTGTGTTTGTTTTTGTTAAGAAAGTAAAGGGAGTCACAAGGCATCCCACCTACTAGTTATTATTTATTAAAGACCCTTATTATTATTATATTATTTTTTCCCCTAAACTAAAAGTTAGTTCAGTTTTAGTTAAATCAACTAAAAGAATTAGTTGAACTGCTTCAACTAATTTTGATTGATTAAAGGAAAAAAGAGAAGGAAGAACAAGAGGAGAATAAAAGGAGAAAGAATACTAAGGTCTACTCTTGAGTTTTATTGAGATAGTTCAGTTTGTATTCATTTTTTAATTCATTAAAACCCTCATTTTATTTTATGATAACAGGGTCCTATTGTAGACAACAAGATTAAAAGCTAAATTACATCATTGAGACACTTGTTTTTCAGAGGTGGTGATATATCTTTGATAGTCTATGTAGACTTGTTTGTTTATGAATTAAATTTCATGACTGATAAAGGATATTATGCAGAGTCGAGTGGGAAACAATCTGTGGAAAGTTGATCTATATTTTAAAGTTCACTCTTAATTTCTCTCAGAAGTCCTTTTGTATGGTTTTTATCGGGGACATCTAAGTTTGACTTTGGTTCAAACCCCCTCAGGGATTTTTGTAAAGAGAACGATTCTTTTGATTTGTTGAAATGAAATAATAAATTTCTATTTTTTCTCATATGTGTTAATTTGTGACTTGTTATTTTTTATTTTGTATCCACATTTACTTTTGCATCTGTTATATTCAGAAAATTATATAAAAATGTTGAATTTTACAACAATATTTTATTTGTAAAAAAATAGCCTAGGCCCTTGTAACTAGTACTTGTGTATTAGGAAACAAATGTTGAGGCTATAAACATAGGGTGATATTCCCAACTATCTTTCCTTAGCCAAGAAAGATCTGAAAATGCTTGAGTAATATTATTTCATATCTTCTCCTCAACAGTGATCTTTACAAAGTTTACAAGGAAACTTCACCTTCCATTTTTCTTTATTTCCCTCACCAAAATTATTATTTGATCTATCATTGTTAGTGTCTTCCTTGGATTTTTTATTATTTTTCCCACCCCTACAATTATTACCTCGTCCTTTCTTTCTATTCCCTCCTAGTTGTTGGTTACGATTTGGGTTTGCCGACGAATGTACACAGTGCACATTCACTTACTGATTGTACACAATGTACATTGGCTACAAAATGTCTTAGAGACAAATCCTTCAACTAGTTCATCACCAAGTTTGTAGACTTAGAATTTACGAAGCCTATGATTCCATCGGCATGAGGCCCCAACTTTGTCTAGGGTCATAATTTGAACACGATGTGTCAGGAAGAATTTCATACAACATCCCAGACTAATCATATAGGAGGTCCAGTTGTTGGACTTTGAAAATAGCTTCTTCCTCAGATGTTACTCTGGATGTAGAAATATCCTTATAAATATAAGGCAATAAGAACTTAAGGAACCACTCCAATAGAAAATTTGGAGGAATGTAGGATTTAATCAACCTCTTTCATCTACATCACTCTTGGATATGGTCCAATATATGTATGGCCTTATCTTGGAGAAATCTCGACAAAATTTCTATGCCAACATCATAACAAACCGACAATTGGAAGTGGTTGAGAAAGACCAAAATCATATGATTAAAATTTTTATATGTTTCCCCGGGTAGCTTAATGTATGATTTCACTGTGAACCCCATGAATGTTCTTTGAAATAGTCTCAAATGAATAGAATTTTCGTTAAGGGAGTTGGATGAGCACCAAAGATGAAAAGTAGTAACATGATCACTAGAATCCTCTCCAGTCTTTCCTTTGAATTTTGGAATTTTTGAAGGAATATTGGTGGGGATGGGGGAAAAATATGGGTCGTGACGCACTAGGCCATTCATTAATTTTGAAAAATATGGAAGATTAGGCATAGACATAAAAGGGATCTGGGGTTGCGGCATTTGAGCTCATGCTCCCAGAAAAGATTAGTGTTGAGAGATTGTAGGCCATCTAAGGTTATGGTTTATACCATGAGCCTATTTAGTAGGGTAATGTACTCATTCAAACTGATTCATAAGAGGTTGTATGGGCACCATACCTGCGGAGGTGGCATGATGAGGGTTATAAACAATGCCCCCAACTGGAGGAGCTCTAGGTTGGGGGTTACCCATAGTGTGAAACTAACTCCCTCTAGATGGAACTCCAAAGGAAAGAGGGGGATTTATCATAACAAATGCATTTTTTTAAATCAACATGGAGGGAGGAGGGGGAAAGTATGAAATATGCGAAGTAACGTGTTCACCTGGTTGAGTACTCCATCTAGGAGCATTAAGACCGAGATTAGACCTAAAATAAAAAGGAGGTTGGCCTCCAACCATAGGATTTGTTGGGGGAATATGAACTCCACCAAATGAGAGAGGAGAATGTGGAGGAGCCATGCCCCCAAGTCCAAAACTAGCATTTTCAATCGTCACTAGAATAGAGGATGAAAGTTGCGAAATAATATTGGGCATACCAAAAGAAAAAGGGTTAGAGACCGAAGGAATGGACTGAGAATTGTATCTTGGCATACCAAAAAGAGACTCAAAGGGTTTTTTTTCTATGTGTTGAGTATGCACCACATGCTGGGTAGAAGTAAGGAGGAGACTATCCAGCACTCCAACCGTCATGGATGAAGGAGTTGAAGGCATCCCAGTAATGACAAAAGATATAGGATTCGACAGACTCCCTATGTCATTCGAATTTGACTCAGTACTCATAATTGGACAATCAAAAATCAAGGAGGTGGAGATATGTGTACCACATTTATTAACTTTACACCTTTTAGAAGGAAACTTCGGTAAATATTCAAAATGCAGTGGTAACTTCAAAAATGGTGAGACCTGCCAGGAGGCTATTCATGTTCCATGATGGCTCCAGACTCAATATGTGAAACCAAATCCTAGGGCCAACTAACAATCATAGACCACACCAAAATAAAGAAAAAAGGACAAATACACACAAACAAGATATAGTAGTTGAAAAGGGACCTCCCTCTCTGTTACCCATGATTTTGGTCATCTTGATGGTGTATTGACGATGCTGTACTCAGACTCCTAACAAGAACATTCTCCTGAGAAAAGCGGCATTCATTTCCTTCCAGAAAACATATTTTTAAAGAGAGTTCATAGGCTGCTTATAGACTAGGGTGCGAGAATGACCCATTCTCGTAGGGCACCTTCATCTAGGGTGCAAACTTCCCACACTGTGCTCTATACCTAGGGTGTGAACTTGTTCTTAAGCTTGGACAAAGGAAGAAGTCTCAAGGGTTATAGAAGGGAATCTTCTAGAGAATGGGTTGGCATTCGAATGGTTATCATTTTACTAGTTTCCCTGATTTGGTGGGATCATTCTCATCCATGTAACCATATCATCCTCTCCTATATATTGATAGGATTCTCATGGAAAAGGTTAAGAAATATTAATTGGAGAATTGGTGAAGGAATTGTGTGAAGAACCCAGCTTGAACAAAAGCTTGGAGACTCTATTAAGTCTATTAAGAGGAATTGAATATTATTCATGCAAGGATCGAGCAAGTGTGTGTGTTGGAACCAAGAGTCATTGAAAGGAACCTTGTGACATCAAGGCGATCAAGTTGCATATTCTACTTTCAATTAATATGATACAATGGCATGCCCTTTTCCCATAAAGTCATTCTTACTTTATTGTGTAATTCCTTGATCATACACATAAGTTGACGATTGAATACATTTTTCTATCTTCACTTTGGTTGGTTTGTGTTGTCTTGGTCTTGACCTCACGAGAGCACTGAAATGAAGCGGGAGAAACAAAGACCCTAGGAAGTGATACAAAGGTATGTAACTTGTTCCTCCTTACTAGCTATTTCAATGGTCATAACTTAGGGAAAGAGTCATGTCTTGTCCCATTTTGTTTGATATCCAGGTGGATCTAGGGAGATCTGTTAGTGTCTGCACTTACTAATTAGTCCGATAACAAAATTGGCTACTCCGTTGGGGATGCAGCGCATTTCTTCGTGGTTTTTTGTGTTTTTTCCTTAGCCATTTTCTCTTGCCTTACCTTTCTTCATTTCTATCAATCTCTGAGTCTTTAGGACACCCTCATAGACTCCCTGGGTCCAGAAGTCCCTTCAAATTTTTTGTCTTTTTCCAAAATTTTGCCTAGTTTCAGGCCTTCTCACACTAAACCCCATAGTGGCCTGCGAGAATACGTTGAGTTCACACTCTACCTTTAATTCCAGTGGGAGGTTCTCACACCCTTCTCAAAGGTATCCTATAAGAATGATCCATTCTTGCACTCTGTATTACTGATAGCCTACGAACCCTCTTTTAAAATTTTTGGATTTAAGGTTTTTGCATGTTCAGATGCCCAGATCAATATAGGTGTCTGAAAAGAACTTCTTGGACCACTGGTTGATGTTTTCTTGACTTCGGATTTTTTTCACAATCAGTCTTTGGAAATCAAAGGCTCTTCCTGTCAATTTTTTTTCTCAACTCTCATCTCTTGACTTTTCTTAGCAAGGATATACTCTCTAATCCTGGAATCTGAGTACTTGTTTGGTTAGGAGCCAATGATCGGTTTGATAGTTGGGATTCTTTGTATTTCTCATTTTCTCATTATTTGGAAGATCATTGTTCTCATGCAATTGAAAAGACTAGTCTTGTCTGCTTGTCATTTTGTTTCCATTGAAATATTGGTTTGGGTTTTTGTTTATTGTTTGTTCATTAGTTATTGGTTTTCCTTACTTTCACCACCATGGTGTAGATCCTTTTTGAAAAGTAAAAAAAAAAATTATTTTAAAAGCATTTTCATTTTGAAAATATTGAAAATCAATTGTTGAAATTGTTGAAAAATAACAAATAGAGAATTGTCATTATTTCGTGATTCGTTGAGATTGCATTTTAAAGAAAATTGTGTATCGTAGTTCAAGATTGTTCCAGAACACTTCTCTTTCCCTCCCATACATAGGATTCATCGAACAAAAATTGATATATTTCATTCCTATCTATGCATTATTGGGTCAGAGTCTCACACAACATTAGTTTCATCTCCGTTTCCTTTGAGTAACAACAACCCTTAATAACATTGCGCAATTTTTAAATTTAACTAGTAAATCTTTTCTAGGGCTCTATTACACCAACAATTAGCTAGGTTAGCGCTTTGGAATAGGTAGAGAGATACACTCTCCAAAGCAAAAAACACACAATAGCATATTGTGTTAAGGAGTGTCAAATTCCATTTACAACATTTCTTCCTGGGAAGCCCTTCTCACACAAGGGTCAAACCCGAGGTCGCATTGATATTGACAAAGTTACTCACCCTTCTTTGTTGATATCGGTGTAGAGATTGCACGTATTATGGGGGTCACTTGGAGGTATACCCACAATGATGAGTGGAAGCCTCTCGAGTTGATTTCAGGCTAGATACCCTGCCCTTGCGTGTGGATCAGACTGTTGAATGTTCCCCTAGGCTTTATTGTTGTCAGTGGTAACCTTAGTGGCCTATCTTCTTAGGTTCTTACACAAGGTGACTGTGAAGGGGCAAGTCTTCACGGTACCTAGAATCGATGTTGGCCAAACTCACTCGGGCTCCTTGGAGGGTATACCCATAATTATGTGTGGAAGCTTGCACCAGGGTGTAAGTCCGTTAAGAAGGTCATTAGTGTAACTTTTCCACCCTAGCCCAGCCCCTTCTCGTCTCGTTGTTGCGACGTTGGATTTCATCACCAACTAGTGACTTCGAAATTATAAGGTCTTGTTTTCTTGGTATTGTTTCCTATATTTTGTTTACTAGCACATGTTGTTTGTTTACCCAAGTTGACCATAGGACTTTCTTCATAGGTTTGTAACTCGTTCACAATAGACCCTCCACGTCGTTCACGTAGAATGCAGGGCTTACCTCCAGAAAACCTGGAAGGTTCTCAACCCCTGCATACAAGCTCACTTGAGGGCTCTCCTCAACAGAGTGAAGTCCAAGACATCACCACTCCACAAGTTGAAAGAACTGATTCTCTAGAATGGTTCCGAATTACCAAACTCGAGAGGACTTTTGACTTCACCCCAACTCTGAGAGACGTATTATGTGAGTGAACATTGCTATTTGATTCAAAGTGCTATTTTTGTTGCTATTTCGTATAACATTTCTGTGTATTGTGAAGATTATGCTGGATATTTTTCTGTTATTCTGTCATTTCTAGCATTTCGTTTCTGTTTTGCATATTTTATATATCTGGTATCTTGCAGAAGGACCCCATTACGAATGGGACTATCCAGAGTTACAATCAGGGTTTGTGCATAAAGGAGGAAAGGTACCAATGGGGAGAGCAAGTAGAGGCCACCATATTTATGCAGCGGTTAATAACCGTCAGGCTGAACATCAATCCACAGTGATAGAATCATCAGGTATGCTAAATCATATTAATGTTAAAATTTCGTTTGATTCTGGTGCAACAGATAGTTTCATTTCACCATTTGCATTAGAAAAGAGTGGGCTGGCAGCCTACGAGCAGGACGACTTTAAGCAAGTCGAGATGGCTTCGGGGGAAAAACAAGTTGTAGGACCTAGTGTCGATAATTGTATAATAGACCTAGGAGTGTGCACTACCAGGTTGAAGGTATACGTCACTGCTCTTGGGGTGTATGACCTAATCATTGGAATGGATTGGTTATCAGCTCATCGAGCTTTGGTAGATTGTTTCGCAAAGAGGGTGCTTTGTATTGATGATGAAGGAAGACCAATGGAGATCCAAGGTGTGCAGAGAAAAGTGTCATTACGATTTATATCAACTATGAAGGTCAAGCGATGCTTGAGACAAGGGTGTCGACTTTATGTAGTGGAAGCAGTGAAGGAAAGGAAGGGACCCTCATTAGATCAGTACCCGGTATTATCATAATTTCAAGATGTTTTTTCAAACGAGTTACCAGGGTTACCTCCGGAAAGGGAGCTTGATTTTACTATTGAAATAAACCCTGGTGCAGAACCAATATCCAAGACTCTGTATCGTATGACAGTGCCGGAACTTTGTGAATTGCAAATGCAGTTGAAGGAGTTACTAGACTTAGGGCTAGTAAGGCCCAGTGTCTCACCTTGGGGTGCACCGATAATTTTTGTAAATAAGAAGGATGGATCCTTACAACTATGTATAGACTATAGGGACTTGAACCGTGCTACAGTGAAAAATAGGTACCCAATGCCACGAATAGATGATCTCTTCGATCAGATGAAAGGAGCAGCGGTATTCTCAAAGATCGATTTGCGATCTGGGTATCATCAGTTAAGCATTAAGGAAGGTGATATTCCAAAAACTGCCTTTCGGACTCGGTTTGGACATTACAAGTTTGTTGTGGTACCTTTCGGATTGACTAATGCGCCAACAATATTCATGAGCCTCATGAACGTCGTATTCCGGAAATACTTAGATCAATTTGTACAAGTTTTTCTAGATGACATTCTCATCTATTCTAGGAATGAAAGAGAACATGAGGAACACTTGCGAATAGTGTTGTCTTCCCTTAGGGAGAACAAATTGTATGGGAAGCTGTCAAAGTGTTCCTTCTTCTAGACAAAGATCCACTATTTAGGTCATATCATTTCCGGTGAAGGAATCTCGGTGGACCCAGAAAAGGTAAAGGCCATTATGGAATGGCCAGTGCCAAAAAATGCACATGAGATGAGAAGCTTCATGGGGCTAGCAGGTTATTACCGAAGATTTGTGGAAGAATTCTCAAAAATAGTGAAACCCATCACCAATTTGCAATGCGAGGGGGTCAGGTATGAGTGGAAAGAAGAATGTGAAAGTACATTCACTGAGCTTAAGAGGTTACTAACTAGTGCGCCAATTCTACGAGTGCCAGATATGGAAAAGGACTTCATGGTCTGCACGGATGCCTCGAAACAAGGATTGGGGGCCGTGCTAATGCAGGATNGGATTGATATCTTATGCGTCAAGAAAGTTGAAGAAGCACGAAGAGTTATATGTGACTCATGATTTAGAGTTGGCAGCTGTGATGCTAGCTCTGAAAATTTGGAGGCACTATCTTGTGGGGCAAAATTTTGAACTCAAAATGGACCATCAAAGCTTAAAACATCTCTTCACTCAAAGAGATCTGAATTCTAGGCAAAGGTGATGGAGTGAGTTTATGAGTGAGTATGATTTTGGTATTTCATATATAAAGGGAAAGGAAAATGTGGTCGCAGATGCCTTGAGTAGGAGACCACGTATCTTCTCCTTGGTTCCCTTAAAGGTCAATCTGAGGGAACAGGTGTTGACACAACTACTAGAAGACAGTTGGTATTTAAAGGTTACTTCAGACCTCCAGAGCGGGAGGTAGATAGACCAAAAGTATGAAGGATATAATCTAGAAACAGACAGATTGTTGAGATATCGAGGAAGGATGTACATCCCAGAGAATGGGGATATTCGAAGCATCATACTGAAGGAAGCCCATAGAGCACTTTATTGCGCACATCTGGGTGTGAAGAAGATGTACACGGAGATGAAGAAACTCTTCTTTTGGGTAGGCATGAAGCACGATGTAGTCCATTTTGTCGCCATATGCCTAGAGTGTCAACAAGTGAAGGTCGATCACCATCACCCGGCAGAACTCCTACAACCACATGATGTCCCTATGTCCAAGTGGGAAGTCATCTCAATGGATTTTGTTGTAGGGTTTCCATTCACATCTCATAGACACAATGCCATTCTTGTGATAGTGGATAAGCTAACCAAGAGTGCTCATTTCATTCCAGTTAGAGACACTTATGATGTTACTGATGTGGCACGAGTGTTCATAAGCGAGGTTATTCGTTTGCACGGGATACCAAAGAAGATTATTTCAGATAAGGATTCCAGATTCACATCTAGGTTTTGGACAAGTTTACAGTCAGCATTGGGGACTCAGTTAAACTTGAGCACATCTTATCATCTTGAAACAGATGGGCAAACTGAGAGAGTAAATCAAGTCATGGAACACATGCTTAGGATGTACGTAATGGATAATCAAACCCAGTGGGAGAAGTACCT
>JASDQU010506058.1:27273-38021 GCA_032191745.1 Picea mariana | reverse complement strand
CTCTTGCATGCGTCTTTATATGATTGTTAAACCTTCATTATGCAACATGCACATGTAATAACCGACATGCAACCACAATAACCAACATGCAAACACAATAACCGAAGAACATCTCAATCACACAACTAAAATGCATCCAGAAATCCCCAGTGTATCAGATCTGCACGATAGAGCAGTAGAACAGTAGCAAATATCTTGATCAGCCGGATTAGGGATATTTCATACCGTGCATTGCATAGGGAGTGCAAAGCACGCCAACACTTCTAGGATGCATGGAGAAGTTGAGATATTCGGTCCACGACGTGGCTGATGATGGAAAATTACCTGAGTTTGTGCAGTAGGTATACCTGGACATCATAGGGACATGCCCCTTTGGAGACCAACTCCTACAATCAAAACCATGGGCAGCCAACCTAGTCAACACAAGGATTCTAAATTTGCTTGAAATTCCCCATTTAAAAGGGAGAAAGAAGTAAACAACTGCGTCAAGCAGTTGATGACGACCCTCCATGGAGGATTATTATGGTTGGAACAAACCGTTTCAATAGATGTGGAGGATATTTCACACATCACAGGTCTACCATCAATGGGCGAGAACCCCACACATTAGTTGGATGACAAAACAAAGGATAAATCCTTGGCCGAGGAGATGAAGAAAACATACACCACAAAGAGGGGATCGCGTAGGATCATAATGAAGAGGATCAACGACGCAACAAAGAGAATGGCCACCAAGCTCATGGCCTGCAAAATTATTAGGAAATGGCACAAGAAGGAAGTCCTTGCCGGGGTTGTCGTAGCTGTATTGCAGTGCGCTAATGACACTGCACTTAGATGAGCCCCGTATCTATTAAAATTGTTTCTCGAAGATTGAAAAGAGGCACATGACTTGGAAACAGAGTTCCACTATTTGTGGTTACTCATTTAGATCGCACTGATGGTGTGGAGGGAGCCCTTGTACCCTCGTTTTTGTGACTGGATAGGTCGTTGTCGTGCAACATGGTAAACATGATTGGGGAGAAATTTGGACCCCAAGCATAGAACTGCTAACACAAGCACCTTTTCCAGGTACTTCACCAATATCCAAGAGAGCGTTGTGATCACTTAGAGGATTACTTCAGATGTGGTCGCACAATACAGGGAAATAGCCAACTTCAGAGAGACAAGGCATAATATGTGGATCCAAGCGTGCATGGATCTAGAGAAGGAATGGCTATAACTGAGATATTGCGTCATTGAAGAAAACATAGAAATGACAATTAGGGATTGGTATGATGACTAGCGGATTCCAGTTCTGACTCAAGAAGTTCCTAAGGGTACAAAGGTAGACACCGCTGTGCCCAAAAAGCTAACGAAGTTGGGGAAACCAAGTCAGAAGCCAACACAACAAAAGAAGAGGAGTGCATCGAAGAAAAATACATAGGCAACACAAAAGGACACTGCCCCAGGACAAAAATAGCAAGGAGTGGGGGCCACTACTATGTAAGAAAACCCATTGGCATCCACTCCACAAGAGACAAGACCCCCTAAGACGCCAATAATACATATAGGAGGGTCATGCAAGAAGGCGAAATCACACAAACAACTGCCATAAGACATGATCGCCGAGGATGACGTAGACCTCATTCCATAAAGGGTGCAGGACCGCGCAACGAAATATTTTGAAGAAGATCAACACTACAGAGGAAAAATACAAGATGACCTGGCAGGAATAAAGTAGGTCCTCGAGCAGATTAGGTCAACACAGAGGCATGAAAGGGGAACTAAATCCTTTCCCGAAGAAACAACAACAATGACAAGGACAATGCTGTGAAAGGAGGACACAGTTCAGACTATTGCCCAGGTGAGTCCAACTTTCAGGATAACAACTAATATGTTGCAAATGGTTAAAACTACAACACAAATTCCATTGAAGGATCTGGCACAGGTAGAGATGATATTAACAAGAATAACTACCAAGGCACTGTACAGGCTCCAAGTCAGTGTCGCACAAGAGGTACAATCACGTGCCAGAACAGATGCAATAGAACTGTAGGAGACAAGAGATGGAAAGGAAACCTTGGAATTGGTGATCGACCAGGTCAAGTTTGAAACCAAGGAAGAAAAGGAGCATGCAGATAGAATCCAATAGGGTGTGACAAAAGTGTACCATCACATCCCTGAAATTGAGCAGGTAGAAAACACAAGCGCAGAGGAGAACCTCAAGCTTATTGCCAAAACCATCGAATACTATAGGAAAGAGATTGAGGAATTAAAAGAAAAACTGACTCCTACAACACCTCCCGAGGTGAGAGAGCAGAGGAAACAAGAAGCTGCACTCCAAATGGCAGCAATGGAGGAATAATTCAGTGCAACAATAAGATTTTTTGACAGAGCGACGTATCTCTAGACAATGTTGGATGAGGATGAGAAGGTCCAACAGTTGGACCAAGAGGAGGGGAGGCTAAGTGTAAGCATGCAAGAGCTCAAGAGCCGACAGAAAAAGATGAGGATCACAAAGTGCCTGAAAGGTAATCAAGACTTAAAGAAGTCGTAGGCAGATTTGAACGCCGCTTAGAGGCAGAAACAAGAGAGACAGGCAGAAGTAGAACCACTCTAGGAGCAAGTAGCACAACTAATCGAGCGATTAGAGGAGGAAAAGAGGAACATGGCGTAGGAAGAAACATAGGGTGCAACACTGATCTGGGAGGAGATCACAATGCAGTCAGTAGAGGCACTGACAAGAAGAGCCACACAGGTCCAGGCAAGAGGAAGGGAACTTGCAGACAAGTTCCACAACCAAGCATAACTTGTTCAGGGAGTGCACAATGCCTAGGTGGCTCGGGACGAGCTACACGTCAGTGTTGAGGGCATGTTGGGCACATTCCTATTTCGAGGAAATACTATTTTGGAGGATAAAACCTAGAAATGGGAAAAAGACGATGGGAAGGAAAATCAACACGTGTGAGGAAAGCATGCAAGATGTGCATGCAGGAAAACCTGACTACGTTAGGGTTAGGTTTTTTGATAGAAATTGTAATGGATAAGAAGGTGACGATTACTATAAATATGTACCTAGGAAGCCTAGATGAGGGGGCTACCATTTAGAGAGTTGAAAATATTGTTGTACATAGTTGATCCAGGTGGATATCGGTGGCCACCCACCTTTTCCAACTCGCTCAAAACATTTTTTTGGCAATTTTTACAAGTTACTATTTTCAATAGTTTTTATCTTCTTAAGCCATTTTGAGGTCCTAAATGAAGGTTTTTTGGGATCGAGCTTCTCAATTATAGATAAAGGGTTTGATTGATCCTCCTAAATGAATCTCCTCGATGATACCTTTCCAATGGGCTATCGTGTGCCTAAAACATAGATCGTATGCAAAAGTTACGACCCTGGGAAGTTGATGTACTAACTTGCCCAAATGGGGCCCACATGACTTTTGGCGCTTCATCTCCTAGGGTTAGGTTTTTGGATGTCTAGGGTTTTTGAAATTCCTGTTTATTGTAAAAATGCCTTCAGAGCCTCATTGTAATCATCTTCTTGCGAATGAGTGAAACCGTCACATCTCTTCTTAGAGATAAGTCGACACCATTCCATCAAGCTTGTTTTCCACTGCATTTTACAGTTTCAACTTATTTCCTTATTGAATAGAAAACCAGTTTGACTGTATCTCTATTATTCTCTGTTAAGCATATTTTAATAATTTGTATTCATTTTGTTCTGCTCATAAAATCCGGATCAATGGTATCAGAGCAGTATTCTCCTTGTCGTCTTAATGCTTGTCCCCAACGTGGTCAGGGTACAAAGAATTTGGTCTCGAGCTTGTTTCTCTTAAGGACAAAACCGCTCGCACGCCCAAGCGAGCTCTCATGGAAAGAGAAAAAAAATATGATGGGACATGAGATCCTTTCAAAATGTTGCTTGAGGAAGCCCTGATGCAACAGAGTAACAAGATGATGGATAGTTTCACACAAATCCTTTGAAGACTACCAACATGCGACACGTCTTCCTCGAGCAGAGGCACCACACCCTTGAAGGTAAAAATACACTTAGATATTCTTATATTTTAAGGTCAGACATATTGTTCCTAAGTTTATACTTTAAGGCTCTAAAGTATACCGTCAAGGCATCCGAAAAGATAGAGAGAGTTATGGGGTAAAATATCAATTTGTGAAGGGTAAATCAGAGTTGATTCCTCAACTGTCTATGTCTAGCTTTCCATTGTTCTTGGATGCTGATATCTCTCTCGATAACTGCCCACGAATGTTCTAACTCGACCCGAGTATTTTCCGTTTGTAGGATGGTATTAAATAAGTTCAAAGCAATGTTAGTTTGATCTATAAGGCCAGGTTCTATGTTAGGCTGTCTAGTATTGAGGACAGTCATGAGGGGTAAAACTTTATTAAATTATAAAATGTTCAAAGATTATGTTACCTCTGTTTTGAAAGATACAAAAAAAAGGAGTTCTTGAATTTAAAATAATAACATAACAACAGTAGAGGCCATTTCCTGTACTTGAAATAATTAAGAGTGTTGAGAATGATGGAAGAAGAAGAAACATAACGCTGTTTGAAATATGAGGCTTTAATCATAAAATAATCTCATATCATAACAGAAGAAGGAAATAAAAACGAAATTTCTAATGAAGTACAAAACGTAACCATCCAAATGACCTACAGGTCTTGAAACTGCTGATAGCAATCACAGAGGAAAATCTGTAAATGATTAGATAATCAAATAAATTCAAACTACAGTAGAAGTTTGTGCTAAACTGTAGTTGGTCGTTCATTAGAAAGACATGAAAAGAAAGATCTTGAAAACAAAATAAAGGGACACATAACTTCAAGTTGATAGAATTCAGAATCTCTTCTACATTATCTTATCACTGCAAATGAGAAAAAATTCTAGTACAATTGGCTCCAAAGCAAAAAGCCCTTTCTTCAATCTTGTGAAATTATATTTATACATGATCACCAAATTCTTTTTTTGTTGGTGATTAACTAACTTTTGAAGGTTAACGGTTACATAAATGTGCAATATTGAACCATTTACATTTCTATCTTTATCTTCTTTGTAATTTCGGTGATGAAAACTTTCAAAATAATACTTTATTTCTTTGTTGATAAACTTCCTTCTTCCGTTTTGAGACAGCTAATACATTTTTCCAGGAACTGCACCAAAACTCTAGGAGCCTCTGGGATATCTTTCGCCTCAAATAGGAAGAATTTTCTCTGTAGCTCTGGTAGACGATCTTCAATTATCTTTCCTGTAAACTCAATAGTTTGTAACATTAAATTCGGCTTCACCATCCACCTATTAATTTGTGTGACATCAATTACCTTTATTTGTGAGATTTCTATTTGAATTTCGTCCAGATTCTCCTTGAAATTTAATTGATGCTTTCCAATGTTAATTTGTCCTAACAACCCAGGACAATTGTCTCTTTAAATGTTTAATGAAGTTTTATCTAGAAGGTCGAAAATTCATTGGCAATCATCATTAACCTCTTTGGTTATTCTCTTGTTTTCGACAAGGTTTTCCTCCCATACCTTGAGTATTATATGCCCTTTAATCTACTCTGAAACATATAGCTTTTGAGTTTTTCCGACTTCCTCTTTTGCTGAAAAAGCCTCTGCCTTTTGAAAAGTGATCCTGGCTACTTTTGCTTCTTTCTCTTTCAAGACAATACCATCAAAGGATTTGTTTGCCTCTTGAAAGTAATTCTGAATAATTTCTAGCTTGGAGATCACTCCTTGTTTCTCTTTTTCTATTTTTGCATGTATTTCCAACACTTGGGCTTGAAAAATTTCCATCTCTACCATTTGATTTTGATATGAATTCATCTTATTTTGTAATTGTTTATTCATTTCTTCCTAGTGGAGGACCTGTCCTTGACTGACCTGTATCTTCATGTTCATTTCATTTAAGCTTGCTTTTAGCATTTGAATCTCCTGTATGTCACTGACTCTGGCTTGTTCTAGCCCTTTGTTTATTTCTTGACTGATATTTATTTTAGTTTCCTTTAATTGACTTTGTAGCTGGGCTATCATTTGATCTTTCTGTTGTAACCTAGTTCTCAAGTTACCTACAGAGTATAAATTTGCTGTTGCGAAGGCTCCCATTGAGCCTGCTACTTTTGTAGCGAAATCCTCTTCTTCAAGATTTTGTCCATCTATGATGCTATTATGTTTCTTCATCATTGCATCTCCTCTTGGATGCATTTCCTGTTTCAAGACAACCTTCCTCTTTTTACTGAAAAAATAATCGGATGAAGGAATCTCGTCTCTAGAAATAGGTTCAAGATCACTAACATATAGAACTTCCATCTGGGGGTTTCTGTAAGTAAACTGCAAAGGGGTCAAAGAAGTAATAGGGATTCCCAACTCTGTTGATGTCGTTCCTCCTACTTTTTTGGGAATGTCACCAGGGATTTTTGGGAATTTTTCAAACTCCTTTCCTTTCCCTAACTCTGAGTTCTCGGTCTGTGGAACTTCTATTCTTTGTCAAGGTATTTCAGTCTCCTTCCAATTTTCCTTTGTATTTGCTTTATCCTGTAGCTCTTGTTATCACTCTAGGGAACTCTCCTAGGCTGTAAGTCAGAGATGCCTGATAACTTAATCTTTTTGGAAACTATTTTTTAAATAATTGATGTGGGTTTGGATCAAGATGAATATCTAAGGGCTGGACTGTGTCTTTAAGACTGTCTAGTAATATCAAATATTACGAGGCCTTCTAAGAATGTAATAAGACAAGGATTAATCAAATAAGACAGAAGATAGTTGCTTGAACTAGATTATACTCATATAAAACACTAAGCACAATGGGTTTAGAAACTAAGGCAATAAATTATGATCTTTAACTTAATCAATCAAGTAGTGAGATGACAGTCACATGTAAATCGAATAAGAATCAATAAAGAAATAATTCACTCATAAGATATCATAGAAGAGAGAAGAAAGGACTAAAAACATAGATGAAGGAAGCTAGCAATATTTCATTTATTAAGAATAAGTCTCATTAACAGTAGCAGCATATAGAAACCAAAATAAACCCTTTTTCATCTTCTGACTTCATCTTTATAGCTTTACAATACAGTTTTCATATCTCAAATTAATGGATCTAATTTTCTAAATATGAAAAGTGAAACACTATTTACAATAAACTAGGAAAAGACCCTCAAGATGAGGTCAATCCATATCTGATGATCTTCAAGAGTAGTAGAGTGCTGATGAAGTGCAGTCCAGCCTCCCAAGGCTGTTTGATTTAATCCTCCAAGGATAAATTTCGAATTTGCTGAAGTGTGCAAAAACCCTGATTTTCTGCCTTTGAAAAAGGTACCAAAAATGATTGAAACATCTCTTCTTTCCCTTATCCATCAAAAAATAGCTATTGGATATGTCTTGATAATTCAACAAATGTCCATTCAAAGATATTTCAAACCATTCCAACTCAAACAATCCCGATCTGGGCAAAAATAATAGCTTTCTACCCTGTTCTGTGCAGAAATTTTATGGAAATATGTCGCTTAAAGATTCACCCATATATCTCTAATAAAAACATATTTTTTAAAAATGAAAGAGGTTGTTGTAAATAGGTTGGTTTTGAGAAAAAAAATCTCTCAGTTATTCGAGATTCGTTTTCATTTTCACGGGATCCGCATTTCAAAAACATGTGTCAAACAGGGAAATCTCAGATCCGAAAATTAGGGATTAGAGATGGATTCAATTCTCCCAATATGTGACACCTGTAGGAAAAATGAGAGAGGTTATTTTTCTCTGACGTGTTAGGAACAAAAACCTCCTCCAGTTTCTCAGAATGATTCTCCAGTTTCTCAGAATCATCATTTTAAAATGATGACTCAACCTAGTAAAAACGCAGAATTTCTGTGCTTTCAGTAGCTAAAATAGCCCCGAGTTTTGCGTTTTAGGTGCCGAAAGATAGGATTTTGGTAGCTTAGAATCTCTTTTGAAAAAGGAATTAGCTACCAAAACTTGAGTTTTGATTTTTTTGAAGGAAAGAACAAATCAAATGCTTTTCAAACTTTAATTACAAGCTGGAACTTATTAAAATGAGCCCTAAAAAATTTAGTAGAGTTTTTTCTAATGACTCTCTATCTCCTCCTCAAATAATTTTGACCAATTTATATGAGGAGATAAAAGCTCTGATTCAAAACCTAGGGGAGGATCTTCCTACTCTGGAGGGGGAGTCGTGGATTCACCTTGCAATACCTTCGGTAAACAGCTTCGCCTGTGACTTTGGAAAGTCATAAAACCGGTCTATAAGTCGGGTGATAATGCCCGTACTCTGTTTGATACCTCCTCGTAGGTTTTGACCTCTTTGAACATATCATTGTAAGCAGACTTTTCATGTTCATAGGCTTTCATACCACAGTATATCATGTTTTTGTTCACTAGTTGATAAGGGTCATGCTTTTTGTGCTCAATATTTACCAATTTGACCTCTTCAAGTGCTTCTGCTTCCACCTTGGAATGACCCAAGTTTTGTAATGAAAATTTCCCGATATATACAGGGAAGATTGGCCAGGAATTCTTTTGAGCCATCTTTAGCTCTATTCCTATACCGCCTTTCACTATTTGGTGAGCTACTTCCCTACACACCAGTCTGTCTGGGAGGAATTTTGGAAGTGCATGAGGAGAAATTGAGCACCCATAAACCCTGATATAGGAGAAGCTTTCTTCAATGGACCATTCAACTATTTCCTTGAGGTTTTCTGAGACTGTCTTAGAAATGCGAGGGGGGTCACAACCATAAAACATTTTATGCATTGGTATTACTATGAAATGACAGATTTCATAAAACATAATTTTAGCGTTTTCTTCCCATAATTTAGAGTGATGCTCGTGAATGGGTTCAGGGCAAGTTATGTTACAACTCCAATTCATCAAGGGGAATGGAGTCATAAAATAAATTGCGTCCATGATGTATGCCGACATGTAAAAGGCCACTGGTTGACCTTTGGATCTTGCAGCTTTGTAATCTGAAACCTCTTTGGCTAGGTGATCGGATAAAATCTTGCTCCAGTTAAAACTATATCCTTCTGATGCTTCCTCTAAAAAGGGCACCCATTCTGTGGGGAAATGATAGGGACTCTTTTTGTCGAAGAGTCTGCATAGCATCATGGCTACATAAACCATGTACTCATTCAAAGAAGCTGTGGCATAATTTCGATTGGTATCGGCCCTAAATTTTGATGGACATCTCCACCAACCTTTGATTAAGTCAGGGTAGGTTTGGTGTGCCTCAGTACATTCCTTTCTCTGAAATCTAGCTATAAATTCAGCATTGTAAATGTATTTAGGATTGGGCAAGAGTTTGTACATTACTTGGATATGTTATGGTCTGAATGAGCCGATAATGACCGCTTGATCGTTTAAAATGCTTCTCGTCAGAATATAAATCTTTTCTAAAGCCCAACTGACCATGTCGTTGTACGTGATGAGCTGTGGGCATGCTGCAATCTTGTGAAGCTATGATTCTGCTATGTCCCAAAGGTGATTCTCGGAATCATTAGGGGAATTTTTGATTTCGTAGTCCAGAATTTCATAGATTTGTCTCTAGGATTTGATCGATTCGATAGCATGTGGTGTAGTGTTGGATATGACATCTCCCTCTGGGATGCAAATCTCAGCTGTATCTTCACTCTTCTTAGGTGTCTTCTTCGGTGCCATAACTTTTGTGTTAGAATGAAAACCTGTCACAGAAGAGAGGTGTATAATCTTGGATGAATGCGACTTACTCCTGATAGAAAGAACAAGAATAAGATTCGAAACCCAGACCTTTAATTTTTCTTCAACTCATTTTATGGTGAAAGTACTGATGCAGATGATAAGAAATTAATACCTTTAATGCAAAGAATATTTCTAAGATACACATTTGTGTCACAAAAATCATCAGTTATCTGTTATTAATATGGCCGTATTTCGGCGATTCTAAATTTAAAATTTGAAAGATCTCGTTCAACGGAATCTGAAATATGAAAATACCTAAAGAAGTTTAATTACCATTAATTGTGATTTTAAAACAAAGTTAGTTCAGCTTAAACATTGGTTATGATTTGAGACTTTGCGTTTCGGGGATCTTGCTTCCACGAGGTATGTCATCACTAAACCCCGAATCCTGAAATCGCGATGAGATTAGTTTAGGCCTTAACCTTGGTATTAGTAATTTAATTAATCAAGATTAATAACTAACTTCCATTTTTTCGAGAAATCGGGGATCGAGGTTTCTGGAATCGATATGCATTGAAAACGCATTTCTCTGAGTAAACCCGAATCCCAAAAGTTTAAAAGGTTGTTAATCAACTCCTTTAAGGTTTAATTAATCGTGATTAAACATACTTTATAGAACGTACGTCGGGACTTTAAAACATTTTAGTTTTCTGCCTTTTATTATTAAAAATAATGCCTGTCGAGATTTTGGTATCGGGCTTTTGGAATTGATAGCGAGGGTTATACCTTATGAAAAGTTGAATCCCGAAAAAGAAAAGTTTTAGTTTTTTTTTTCTTAAATTAAAAGGTAAGGCGGCCCCATATTAGGAAAATACGAAGTTTTAGGTTAGAGATAAAAACTTTAAACCTGTTTCAACATAGGCTCCAATTGGGGACCTCATCTCCTTGTGGGATGAGGAGAATGTGTAGACTTAGTGCCTTTATTGGGTAAATGGGGTCAGTTATTCCAATCTGTGAGACATAGTTGTAAAAACCCAACTAGGAAGATAAAGACTTCGACCTTAACTTCGGAAAAA
>JASDQU010506058.1:5901-20577 GCA_032191745.1 Picea mariana | reverse complement strand
GAGCTTGTAGGGACATAGGCTATGATCTTCGAGTGTAATACATACATTCTGAAAGCCTTGAGAGCCTTCACCATTGCGTAAGCTTGTTTTTCTAGTATATTATATTTCAACTCAGCATCTCTCAGACTTTTACTGAAAAATGAAATAGGTTGTTCAAAGCCTTCCTCGTTTTTCTGTAACAATACGGCTGCAATAGTGTGTTCGGAAGCAAAGGAAAAGTTTAGAAAATCTTTTGTGTAATCAGGACTTGCCAAGACTGGCGCTTCGCTGATAAATTTCTTGATTCATTGAAAAGACACTTTGGCTTCACTTGTCCACTTTGTCTCACTGTTCTTTTTTAACATATCTGTGATCAGCTTCACAGTTTCGACGAAGTTAGGGATGAATCTTCTCAAGAAATTTATTTTTCCTAAGAAAGACTGAATTTCTTTTACATTTCTAGGGATGTTTATAGTATCTATTGCTTCAATTCTTTTGGGATCGATTTTGATTTCTTATTTAGACACTATATGACCTAATAGCTTACCTTCTTGCATAGTGAAATGAGATTTTTTGGGATTAAGGGACAAACCAAATTTACGACATTTCTCGAAAGTTTGCTTCAGGTGCACTAGATGTTCTACATCGGATTTTGAAAAAACAGTTAGATCATCGAGATAGATAACAACAAACTTATCTCTCTCGCCCATGAAGGCGATGTCCATGGCTCGATGGAAGGTTTCCCCTGTATTCATCAAGCCGAAAGGCATTTTATCATAAATTAAGGTACCCCAAGGGGTAGTGAAAGCCGTTTTTTCCTTATCATCTTGGTGTACTGCAATCTGATTGTAACCTGAAAAACCATCAATCATTGACATTCTGTTAGCTCCAAATACTTTCTCTAAAACATGGTCCATCTTAGGTAATGGGTAATTGTCCTTGAGTGACGATCGGTTCAGGTTCCTAAAATCAACAAACAGTCTGATTTCTCCATTTTTCTTTCTTACTGGAACTAAATTAGCTACCCACTCGAAATATCTTAGTGGGACGATGATTTTGGTGTCCAAGAGTTTTTTAACTTCCTTTTCTATCATTGGTAGCAGCATAGGGTTTATCTGTCTGAGTTTCTGCTTAAAGGCTTGACACCAGGTTTCAAAGAAATTTTATGTTCGATTATAGAAGTATCATAAGTTCTCAGTTCGTCGTAAGACCAAGTGAAAACGTCTTTATAGTTTCTAAGCAACTCATCATATTTACTTTTGGTTTCTGGGGACAGGTATTTGGATAATTTCACCAACCGAGGATTTTCTTTGGTACCTATGTCATAGTCCTCAACTTCCTCCGGCTGAGGTTGTAAAGTGGATCTTAGAGGAATTTCATCTTGATTAAATAACCTTTCTAAGGGAATCAGGCCCTTGGGGATCTGGTTATTTTTTAGAACAAGCATTCGATGATTAGCGATTTTATCATGGAATTCTTGGTGGTCATCCCCTTCCTGCATGATCCAAATAGGATCATTTTTGGTTTTCTTGGTTGACATGCATTTTGACAAACTCGTCCATTGATTCTAAAGATTTGCGAAGCTGTTCATCATCCTCAAAAACTTGCCAATGCTGTATGTTAATTGGTATGGAAGGTCTGTGTCTCATTTGTATATGGTACTTTAGTTTAAAAGCAATGGGAAGTGTGAATGTTGAGGTTGCTTTGGCTAATGCATCAACTCGTTGGTTTTCGGTTCTTGCAATGTAGTGAACCTTGACAGAGGAGAAGAAATTTTCGATCAGATCCCATACACAATTCCTGTAAGACCTCAACCTAGAATCCTTGCCATGGTACTGTGTATTTACCTGTTTTACGATTAGCTCAACGTCACCAAAGACTTCGAGGTTTTTTATTTTCATTCTCCTAGCGCCTTCTAACCCTAACACTAGGGCTTCATACTCGCATACATTATTAGTGTGGTCCACATTCCATTATAGCCTATAGGAAAAGGGGATTACGAATTGATTATCAGGAGCCACAAGGAGTGCCCCAACTCCAGCTCCAAAGTAGGATGAGGCGTCATCAAAAAACATCTTCCACACACCAGTGCTATATACATCCTTTTTAATTTTTTCTTTTTTCTATTTTCTCTTCTGTACAACGTTCATCTATACCTACATCAATATCATCATCAATGGATAAAATACAATTACCTAAATCTTGATCAACAATATATACAGGGTAGTTATTCAGGTTGTGTGGATCAATTATCATGAATGCCAACCTGGTTTCTCTGTATAGGTGCGTGAACTATCCTCCAAAAACTGGAATCGCAACATACATCATGTCAAGCTGGAGAGATCCTCCAAGCTTGGCACCATAGGAACTGGATAACAACATACCATATTTCAAAGGGATATCGGCAACCACTACGTCCATTAGAATGCTTTTTGCAGGTATTTGTGCCAGATTTACCACCAAGTCTTTAATCATGCCTATACATTTAAATTTTCTTGAATCGAATGAATATAAATCTCCATAAGGCCTAGTGATTTCGAGGCCCAATTTATCCATAATGGCTTTAGGCATTACATTGTGGGATGCTCCAGAATCTAGCATGCAGTTATGGAGTAGGTGGTCGAACAAGGTTAACGTGATATAGAAGGGGGTGGCAGTGTCTTTGGTGCCTTTGAAATGTGGACCAAAAACTATGTTCAACTTATCATCTTCTAAGTTAATGACATCGTCTTGGCTTTCGTTTTCTGAAAAACTAATCATCTTGGCAATTTGTTTTCTGTATATGGGGTTTTTTTCCAATTCGACAAGAGGTATAGGAATCTTGATTTTGTTTATTTCATTTTCCAGACTAAAATTTCCCATGGCTTTGTCGCTCTCTATGTTTTGGGCCTCCATTCCTTTCTTTTTAGCTTTCTTTTGTGGTGTGGATTTGGTTTCACTCACAGGGACCTGTGTTTTCATGGCGGGTGTTCCTACTGACTTTGGCTTGACAGGTTTTGTGTCAGCGGTGTTGGTTTTTGCAGTCTGCTTCTCAGCAGTCTTTGGAGTCGCTTCGTTAGTTTCTCCCCTTGGTAGGATCCTTTTCATTGGGGTGGTTGGAAGACTCTTGTTTCTAGGTCTTAAATTGTATTTCTGGTGCAATTCTGCCATTATATCATTTGCAATACCCTGATAGGTCAAATCTTCAGAAGTACTATTGTTTACGTCATCTTCCTATCTATTTTCTTTATTTAAGGATTTTTCATAATTTTGTCTCGATAAATAGGGTTGTAGACTATCGTCACCAACATTGTTTATATCCTCTTCCAACTCTTCAAAATATTCTAGGTCTTCCCCTCCAATGAAGTTTTCACTCTTGAAGGGGGTTGGGATTTCTTGATGCTCATTCTTAATCTGTCTTTGTGGGGCTTGAGGATCAGGATTCCTTCTGAAATCCTTCCTAGGAAAATGATCCTTTTTTGATTTATCGAGTTCCATTTTTGAGATCTTATTTGACAACTCTTTAATTATCCTAGCCACATCATCTATTTTATCTCCTGAGGATTTGATCCACCTTGTTCTTTGAATTTTCTATTTTCTTTGTTCTCGATTTCTACTTTGGCTTTTAGTTTTCATGATGCCATCATGCTCGATTCAATTTCTAGGGCATCATCATGCATCTTGCTGAGATTTACTGATCTCCTTTCTCTTAATAATAGAGCGAAATCGGGGTCAAAGGCTCCGGCGAAAGTTACTTTCGCTGTGGGTTGAGAAGGTTTGACCTCGACTGAGATTTTATTATACAACTTCTTAAACCTTTGAGTGAACTCAAGAACTGATTCTGATCTTTTCTTTCTGAGAGCCCCAAATTCAGTTAGGTAATAGAGGTGGTCTCTCCTTTCTCCCCATTGTCTGATAAAAGAGTTTTCAAGTTCTTCGTAAGACATTACAGATCTCGCTGCCAAGGCTCGGAAACAGGTCCTCACCTATCCTTTAAAATTCTGAACGAGGAGTCTAGAATAGACATCTTCATGCTCGATTCCAAGGATGTCAGTGAATTGGTCAAAGAAATTGATGTGTTCTTGTGCGGTTAAATCTCCTTCCCCTGTGAATTTGGGAAGACTTTTCATGTAATTTTCGGGAAGGTCGTTTAGGGGGACTAGGAGGACAAGTGTGGCATATCTGGAAGCCACCTTAGCAAAGATTTCAGGGAGTGGTACTTGGCCGCCTGCTGCTCCTCCTGCGGCACCGTCTCCAGCTCCCGCACCTCCGTGTGCAACCATTGATGGATTTGAGGCTGAAACTCAGAGTGTATGAGGAGAAAGCTCACAGAAGTTTGGTAGATTTTGAGATGTGCTTGAATGTGACAGAAAGGTTGTGGGGAACTGGTTATCAAGGCACAGGGAACTAGAGAAAGAAGGCCCATGAAGAAAAGAACTTGTTTCTCCAGACTCATAAGGCAAATATATCGGAGAATCAACAGGGGTTGAATCAGGATATACAGGGCATTTGTCAGAGTGATTTGTAGTAGGGGTATACACTTCAGGAAAAGAGAACATATCGGCTGAAATGGGGAGAGAGATGGATCTCTCAGTTATTCCCTTAACGTTCGACTGTGTAGAATTAGGTTGACAAATAGTATGTATGGGCGAAATGAATTGTCTAAGGGATCTTCATGATTTTAAAATCTTTTTCGGATCAGAAACTAGTGAGGTCTGCTTGTTGTCCAGGTTCTTTCTGGTGTTCTTTTGGCTAAAATCCAGTTTACTTATCGTGGAGTCGCCAAGTGAAAGATGAAAGTAGCCTTAGAAGGTTTTTCAATCTTTGTTCACTGTCAAAGAAAGAAAATGTCAATGTCGTTCTTCCTAGGGAAAATATTCATTTCTTCATTCCCTGACAACAGTGCCAAAAAGATGTTGTTCCCGATTTTATAGTTTAAGGCTCTAAAGTATACCGTCAAGGCATCCAAAAAGATAGAGAGAGTTAAGAGGTAAAATATCAATTTGTAAAGGGTAAATCAAAGTTGATTCCTTAACTGTCTATGTCTAGCTTCCTATTGTTCTTGGACACTGATATCTCTCTCGGTAACTGCCCACGAACGTTCTAACTCGACCCGAGTATTTGCTGTCTGTAGGATAGTATTAAATAAGTTCAAAGCAATGCTAGTTTGATCTATAAGGCCAGGTTCTATGTTAGGCTGTCTAATATTGGGGACAGTCATGAGGGGTAAATCTTTATTAAATTATAAAATGTTCAGAGATTATGTTACCTTTGTTTTGAAAGATACAAAAAAAGGGAGTTCTTGAATTTAAAATAATAACATAACAACAGTAGAGGCCATTTCTTGTACTTGAAATAATTAAGAGTGTTGAGAATGATGGAAGAAGAAGAAACATAACGCTGTTAGAAATATGAGGCTTTAATCATAAAAGAATCTCATATCATAACAGAAGAAGGGAAGAAAAATGAAATTTCTAATGAAGTACAAAACGTAACCATCCAAATGACCTACAGGTCTTGAAACTGCTGATAGCAATCACAAAGGAAAATCTCTAAATGATTAGATAATCAAATAAATTCAAACTACAGTAGAAGTTTGTGCTAAACTGTAGCTGGTCATTCATTAGAAAGACATGAAAAGAAAGATGTTGAAAACAAAGTAAAGGGACACATAACTTCAAGTTGACAGAATTCAGAATCTCCTCTGCATTATCTTATCACTGCAAATGAGAAAAACTTCTAGTACAATCGGCTCCAAAGAAAAAATCTCTTTCTTCAGTCTTGTGAAATTATATTTATACATGATCACCAAATTCTTTTTCTGTTGGTGATTAACTAACTTCTGAAGGTTAACGGTTACATTAATGTGCAATATTGAACCGTTTACATTTCTATCTTTATCATCTTTGTAATTTCGGTGATGAAAACTTTCAAAATAATACTTTATTTCTTTGTTGATGAACTTCCTTCTTCTGTTTTGAGACAGCTAATACATTTTCCCAGGAACTGCACCAAAACACTAGGAGCCTTTGGAATATCTTTCGCCTCAAATAGGAAGAATTTTCTCTGTAGCTCTGGTAGACGATCTTCAATTATCTTTCCTGTAAACTCAATAGTTTGTAACTTTAAATTTGGCTTCACCATTCACCTATTAATTTGTGTGACATCAATTACCTTTATTTGTGAGATTTCTATTTGAATTTTTTCCAGATTCTCCTTGAAATTTAATTGATGCTTTCCAATGTTAATTTGTCCTAACAACCCAGGACAGTTGTCTGTTCCAATGTTCAATGAAGCTTGATCTAGAAGGTCGAAATTTCCTTGAAAATCATCATTAACCTCTTTGGTTATTCTCTTGTGTTCGACAAGGTTTGCCTCCCATACCTTGAGTATTATATCCCCTTTAATCTGCTATGAAATAGATAGCTTTTGAGTTTTTCCGACTTCCTCTTTTGCTGAAAAAGCCGCTGCCTTTTGAAAAGTGGTCCTGGCTACTTTTGCTTCTTTCTCTTTCAAGAGAATACCATCAAAGGATTTGTTTTCCTCCTAAAAGTAATTCTGAATAATTTCTAGCTTGGAGATCACTCCCTATTGCTCTTTTTCTATTTTTGCATGTATTTCCAACACTTGGGCTTGAAAAATTTCCATCTCTACCACTTGATTTTGAATTGAATTCATATTATTTTGTAATTGTTTATTCATTTCTTCCTGGTGGAGGACCTATCCTTGACTGACCTATATCTTCATGTTCATTTCATTTAATCTTGCTTTTAGCATTTGAATCTCCTGTATGTCACTGATTCTGGCTTGGTCTAGCCCTTTGTTTATTTCCCGGCTGATATTTCTTTTAGTCTCCTTTAATTGACTTTGTAGCTGGGCTATCATTTGATCTTTCTGTTGTAACCTAGTTCTCAAGTTACCTACAAAGTATAAATTTGTTGTTGCCAAGGCTCCCATTGAGCCTGCTACTTCTGTAGCGAAATCCTCTTCTTCAAGATTTTGTCCATCTACGATGATCTTATGTTTCTTTATCATTGCATGTCATCTTGGATGCATTTCCTGTTACAAGACAACCTTCCTCTTTTTACTGAAAAAATAATCGGATGAAGGAATCTCGTCTCTAGAAATAGGTTCAAGATCACTAACATATAGAACTTACATCTGGGGGTTTCCGTAAGTAAACTGTAAAGGGGTCAAAGAAGTAATAGGGCTTCCCAGCTATGTTGATGCCGTTCCTCCTACTTTTTTGGGAATGTCACGAAGGATTTTTGGGGATGTTTCAAACTCCTTTCCTTTCCCCGACTCTGAGTTCTCGGTCTGTGGAACTTCTGTTCTTTGTGAAGGCATTTCAGTCTCCTTCAGATTTTCCTTTGTATTTTCTTTATTCTGTAGCTCTGATTCAAAACCTGGGGTAGGCTCTTCCTGCTCTGGAGGGGGAGTCGTGGATTCACCTTGCAATACCTTCGGTAAACAACTTCGCCTGTGACTTTGGAAAGTCATAAAACCGGTCTGTAAGTCGGGTGATAATGCCTGTACTCTGTTTAATACCTCCTTGTAAGTTTTGACCTCTTTGAACATATCATCGTAAGCAGACTTTTCATGTTCATAAGCTTTCATACCACAGTGTATCATGTGTTTGTTCACTAGTTGATAAGGGTCGTGCTTTTTGTGCTCAATATTTACCAATTTGACCTCTTCAAGTGCTTCTGCTTCCACCTTGGAATGACCCAAGTTTCGTAATGAAAATTTCCCGATATATACAGGGAAGATTGGCCAAGACTTCTTTTGAGCCATCTTTAGCTCTATTTCGATACCGCCTTTCACTATTTGGTGAGCTACTTCCCGACACACTAGTCTGTCCGGGAGGAATTTTGGAAGTGCATGAGGAGGGATTGAGCACCCATAAACCCTGATATAGGAGAAGCTTTCTTCAATGAACCATTCAACTATTTCCTTGAGGTTTTCTGAGACTGTCTCAGAAATGTGAGGGGGGTCACAACCATAAAACATTTTATGCATTGGTATTACTACGAAATGACAGATTTCGTAAAACAATTTTTTAGCGTTTTCTTCCCGTAGCTTAGAGTGATACTCGTGAATGGGTTCAGGACAGGTTATGTTCCAAATCCAATTCATCAAGGGGAATGGAGTCATAAAACAAATTGCGTCCATGATGTATGCCGACATGTAAAAGGCCACTGGTTGACCTTTGGATCTTACAGCTTTGTAATCTGAAACCTCTTTGGCTAGGTTATTGGATAAAATATTGCTCCAGTTAAAACTATATCCTTCTGATGCTTCCTCTAAAAAGGGCACCCATTCTACGGAGAAATGATAGGGACTCTTTTTGCCGAAGAGTTTGCACAACATCATGGCTACATAAACCATGTACTCATTCAAAGAAGCTGTGGCATAATTTCCATTGGTATTGGCCCTAAATTTTGATGGACATCTCCACCAGCCTTTGATTAAGTCAGGGTAGGTTTGGTCTGCCTCAGTACATTCCTTTCTCTAAAATTTAGCTATAAATTCAGCATTGTAAATGTATTTAGGAGTGGACGAGAGTTTGTACATTACTTGGATATGTTTTGGTCTGAATAAGCCGATAATGAACGCTTGATTGTTTAAAATGCTTCTCATCGGAATATCAATCTTTTCTAAAGCCCAACTGACCATGTCATTGTACGTCATGAGCCGTGGGCATGCTGCAATCTTGTGAAGCTCTGATTCTGCTATGTCCCGAAGGTGATTCTCAGAATCATTAGGGTAATTTTTGATTTCGTAGTCCAGAATTTCATAGATTTGTCTCCAGGATTTGATCGAGTCGATAGCATGTGGCGTAGTGTCGGATATGACATCTCCCTCTTGGCTACAAATCTCAACTGTATCTTCACTCTTCTTAGGTGCCTTCTTTGGTGCCATAACTTTCGTGTTAGAATGAAAACCTGTCACAGAAGAAAGGTGTATAAGATTGGCTGAATGTGACTTACTCCTGATAGAAAGAACAAGAATACGATTTGAAACCCAAACCTTTAATTTTCCTTTAACTCATTTTATTGTGAAAGTATTGATGCAGCTGACAAGAAATTAATACCTTTAATGCATAGAATATTTCTGAGATACGCATTTGTGTCACAAAAATCATCAGTTATCCGTTATTAATATGGTCGTATTTTGGCGATTCTAAATTTAAAATTTGAAAGATCTTGTTCAACGAAATCCGAAATATGAAAATACCTAAAGAAGTTCTACGCACCTAAAGAATCCGATACGCACCGCTACCCAATGGGCCAGTCTACCATCGTTCTCTGTTAGAAAACGAGGAGATCAAGAGGTAGTTCCAAGAACTGCTCCACAAGGGGCACATATGTCCAAATCATTGCCTTGTGGGAGCCCAATCGTGCTGGTGTAGAAGAAAGACGAGACCTGGCGACTCTGCATTGAATACTGGGCGCTAAATAAAATCACTGCCCGAAACCGGTACCCGATCCCCAAATAGACGATCTCCTTGATTAGCTCATGGCGGCCAAATACTTCAGTAAGATTGATCTTAAAGTATGTCTACCACCAAGTCCCAATATAATAAACAGATATATGGAAGACCCCCTTCAAGCCAAAAGAAGGTCTTTTTGAATGGTTGGTCATGCCCTTTCATTTGACAAATGCTCCAACAACTTTTATGAGGACAATGGACAATATTCTATGACCTTTCACCAATACTTTTGTAGTGGCATATCTGGATGATATCCTCATCTACAACAGGACTTGGGAGGAACACCTGCAACATAGTCAACAAATTCTACATACCCTACGGTAGCAAAAACTATATGCAAACTTGGAAAAATTCTCCTTCAGCATGGGCAAGGTCCATTACTTAGGCTACATCGTTGATAGACATGGTGTGCATGTAGATCCAACCAAGATACAGGTCATCCATGACTTGCCAGCCCCAACCACACTCACTGAACTTTGGAGCTTCTTGGGCCTCACCAATTTCTATCACAGGTTCGTGTTGGGATTCTATCATATCGCATGGGCCCTCAGCCAAGTAACTAGGGGTGGTGGTAAGGAAAAATTTGTTTGGGGCCTTTCCCAACAATAATCCTTCGATGACTTGAAGAAGTGTTTGTGCTAATCCCCAATACTTACATTGCCAGACCTGCAACATCCCTTTGAGATGAAGACAGATGCTTCGGACTATGCGGTAGGTGCCATTCTCACTCAACACGGCCACCCTATGGCATATCATAGTGAGACACTATCAGATGTTGTCCGTAAGTACCCTACTTACGACAAAGAAATGTACTCCATTATGAAAGCCTGTCGCCAATGGAGAAATTACATTCTTGGGAAGGAGACAGTCATCCACACTGATCACAAGCCAGTATAGTTCATGCCGACCCAAGGAAAATTGTAGAATGACCGCCATTAGAAATGGTCCACACACTTACAAAAGTTCCACCTCAACATCAAGTATAAGACAAGAAGTACCAACCTATTCGCTGATTGCCTCAACTGACCTCCAGTCGTGACAATCACAACAGTGCTAGACTCTTACATCCACAATACCTCCGGATGTTCCCACCTCTACGAGACAGACCCTGACTTCTCCACCACCTACCAAATGTTGGGCGCCAACTCAGTGGTCGCTAAATTCCATCTTCAAGATGGGTTGTTGTGCCGTTTGGGCCATCTCTACATTCCATCAAGTGAGCACGTGAAGATGATTTGGGAAACTCACTACAGTCAGGTGGCATGACACTTTGGAGTCGAAAAGACAGTGGTAGTGTTGCAGAAACATTTCTATTGGCTGAAACTTTGACAAGATGTCGACGAGTATATTAGGTCCTGCACCGCTTGTGCTATTGCCAAAATGAACACTAAGAAATAGGGCCTGTATACCCCTCTGCCTAGTCCTGACAGGTTGTGGGAATCCATCTCAATGGACTACATGTCGGGCCTCTCGTCCACCAAGAGGGGAAATGACTGTGTTTTTTTGGTTGTTGATTGCTTTTCCAAGATGGCGATTCTAGCCGCCTGCAAGAAGAACATCACAACAGAAGCCACTGCCAAGCTATTCTTTGAACGAGTATGGGTACATTTTGGGATCCCACAAACCATTATCTTAGACCCTGACAGTCAGTTCCTCAACACATTCTGGTCGAGCTTTGGTCACTGCTGGATACCAATCTCACCGAATCCACTACCTTCCACCCCCAGACAAATGGCCAAACTGAGGCCGTCAATTAGATGATCGTACATATCCTACGCATGTATAATTAAAAACACCCCCACACATGGGATGAGAGTCTTCCCTATGTCCAACATAGCTACAACCTAGCCTTGCATAGCTCAACTGGCCACAACTACTTTCAGGTGGGGTTGGGATTCTAATAATTGGGCCCCATGGATGTTGCACTACCCGTGGTGACCACCTCGGTTGACTCGTACCCTGCTCCACCAAAAGATGACAAAGCCACTCGGTACATTGAACATATCCAGCACATCTGCCAAAAGGTTTAGGATATTCTACAGAAGTCTAATGCCAAGTACAAGTAGGGCCATCATCAACAACAGGTACCACATAAGTTTCAGTTGGGAGACAAAGTTTGGTTGCACTTATAGAAAGAACACCTTACAAGGCCCCCTCAAAAGCTTTTCCCACTCCTTTATGGGCCATAAACCATCATGAAGGATATGGGTGACAATTCTTTTGATCTCAACATTCCCCCTTTCCTTGGCCTGCACCCAGTCTTCAATGTGGCTCTCCTTCGGCCATATTTCCCACCATTATTGGACACCTCAGAGATAACAAAGTAGTTGAAACCAATAGAGATCAACCCTGACTGCATGCAATAGGCATCCAATGATCATATTGTGGACACACAGATCAAGGGCACTCGATAGCAAATAATCCAACTATATCGAGTCGTTAAAGCAGGGCAACTCCTGCACCAAGGTAAGTGGCTCACCTGGGGCCAAATTCAACAGAAATTACCTCATCTGATGGGGGGTATCAATGAAATGGAGACCATTGATCCCTAAGGAGGGAGGATTGATCCAAGTGTATATTGATGGCCACCCACCTTTCCCAACTCGCTCAAAACCGTTTTCTGGCAATTTTGGCAATTTACTATTTTTAGCAGTTTTTAACTTCCGGGGCCATTTTGAGGGCCTAAATGAAGGTTTTTCGGGATTGAGCCTCTCAATTATAGTACAAGACTTTTATTGAGACACCTAAATGAATCTCCTCGATGAGACCCTTCCAATGGGCTATCATGCGCCTAAAATGGAGATCGTATGCAAAAGTTACGGCCTCAAGAAGTTGATGTACTAACTTACCCAAACGGGGCCCACATGACTTTTGGCACTTCATCTCCTAGGGTTAGGTTTTTGGATGTCTAAGGTTTTTGAAATTCCTATTTATTGCAAAAATGCCTTCAGAGCCTCATTGTAATCATGTTCTTGTGAATGAGCACAACCGTGACATCTCTTCTCAGAGATAAGCCGCCACCATTCCATCAAACTTGTTTTCCGCTGCATTTTATAGTTTCAACTTATTTCCTTATTGAATATAAAACTAGTTTTATTGTATCTTTTTTATTCTGTTTTAAGCATATTTTAATAATTTGTATTCATTTCGTTCTGCTCATAAAATCCAGATCAATAGACAAGGGAACTATTGTAAGATCAGATCCCAATTTTGTAAGTTGTTGAGCTGTAGGAGAGTAAAGTAGCTAGACCTTAAGGGTGGGATCGCAGGCTGGGGAGNAATCCACTACCTTCCACCCCCAGACAAATGGCCAAACTGAGGCCGTCAATTAGATGATCGTACATATCCTACGCATGTATAATTCAAAACACCCCCGCACATGGGATGAGAGTCTTACCTATGTCCAACATAGCTACAACCTAGCCTTGCATAGCTCAACTGGCCACAACCACTTTCAGGTGGGGTTGGGATTCTAACCATTGGGCCCCATGGATGTTGCACTACCCGTGGTGACCACCTCGGTTGACTCGTACCTTGCTCCACCAGAAGATGACAAAGCCACTCGGTACATTGAGCAGATCCAACACATCCGCCAAAAGGTTTAGGATATTCTACAGAAGTCTAATGCCAAGTACAAGTAGGGCCATCATCAACATCAGGTACCACATAAGTTTCAGTTGGGAGACAAAGTTTGGTTGCACTTACAGAAAGAACACCTTACAAGGCCCCCTCAAAAGCTTTTTCCACTCCTTTATGGGCCATAAACCATCACGAAGGCTATGGGTGACAATTCTTTTGATCTCAACATTCCCCCTTTCCTTGGCCTGCACCCAGTCTTCAATGTGGCTCTCCTTCAGCCATATTTCCCACCATTATTGGACACCTCAGAGATAACAAAGTAGTTGAAACCAATAGAGATCAACCCTGACTGCATGCAACATGCATCCAATGATCATATTGTGGACACACAGATCAAGGGCACTTGATAGCAAAGGATCCAACTATATCGAGTCGTTAAAGCAGGGCAACTCCTGCACCAAGGTAAGTGGCTCACCTGGGGCCAAATTCAACAGAAATTACCTCATCTGATGGGGGGAATCAATGAAATGGAGACCATTGATCCCTAAGGAGGGAGGATTGATCCAAGTGTATATTGATGTCCACCCACCTTTCTCAACTCGCTCAAAACCATTTTCTGGCAATTTACTATTTTTAGTAGTTTTTAACTTCCGGGGCCATTTTGAGGGCCTAAATGAAGGTTTTTCGGGATTGAGCCTCTCAATTATAGTACAAGACTTTTATTGAGCCACCTAAATGAATCTCCTCGATGATACCTTTCCAACGGGCTATCATGCGCCTAAAATGGAGATTGTATGCAAAAGTTACGGCCTCGAGAAGTTGATGTACTAACTTACCCAAACGGGGCCCACATGAATTTTGGCACTTCATCTCCTAGGGTTAGGTTTTTGGATGTCTAAGGTTTTTGAAATTCCTGTTTATTGCAAAAATGCCTTCAGAGCCTCATTGTAATCATGTTCTTGTGAATGAGCACAACCGTGACATCTCTTCTCAGAGATAAGCCGCCACCATTCCATCAAACTTGTTTTCCGCTGCATTTTATAGTTTCAACTTATTTTCTTATTGAATATAAATTCAGTTTTATTGTATCTTTGTTATTCTGTTTTAATCATATTTTAATAATTTGTATTCATTTCGTTCTGCTCATAAAATCCAGATCAATAGACAAGGGAACTATTGTAAGATCAGATCCCAATTTTGTAAGTTGTTGAGCTGTAGGAGAGTAAAGTAGCTAGACCTTAAGGGTGGGATCGCAGGCTGGGGAGCCTGGTGTGATTCAGTTAGCCTCACAAGGGATGTGGAGTCTATTTTTTGATTGTTGGAACATATTTGTAGTGCGCGCGGTGCAACATATTGCAAAACCATAATAAACGATCTTGAGAAGCCATATCTTTGTGGACGTAGCCCAGGAGGGGATGAACCATCGTAACACATGTGTTATGTGTTGTGTTTACTGCATAATTACTTTTTGTAAGTAGTTAGTTGATGAATGAATAATTCTGTGAGATCTGTTAGAATGCATGCATAAACTTAATAGATGAATGGATCATGAGAATAGTAGAGAGGACCACTAGATCAAGGCTTAAGAAGATGAATTGAAATTCGAGATCCCCACTCTTTCCTAGACCGCAAGCATCTAATCATTG
>JASDQU010506057.1:5870-19697 GCA_032191745.1 Picea mariana | reverse complement strand
TCGGGAATCGTGAAAACCCGAAATGTGAAATGTAAAATCCCCCCAGAATCCATTTTGGCATTATAGCTACCGGGACTTTTAAAGACAAGGGGTCGCTCTTGCACTGCATCGGGAATCGCTGAAACCTGAAATGCAAAATGTAAAAACCCCCCAAGAGCCATTTCGACATTCCGGCTACTAGGACTTTGAAAGACAAGGGGTCTCTCCTCGAATGCATCGGGAATCCATGAAACCCGAAATGCAAAATGAAAAATCCCCCGAGGAGCCGTTTCGGCATTCCAGCTACCAGGACTTTGAAAACCAAGGGGTCGCTCCTCCACTGCATCGGGAATCATTGAAACCTGAAACACCAAATGTAAAAGCCTCCTTGAAGACATTTGCATGGCCTTGTGGTTACATTGAGAGTGAAACCTGAAGAAATGAAGAATGGCCTCCAAGATTTGGAAAAATGACACGTGGTCACTCTCTATGTATTCAGTCTCAGCCACCCTCCATGGAAGAAACAATTAATGAATATTGAGTAGGTGGTTGAGACCTCATCTCAATCCATAAATGGAAGGCATGCAAAGGGTCAGAAGTAGTCAATTCATGGTACTCTGATGGATAGTTTTCCTGTAGAAGCTATGTCGTCTAAAGTAGTGTCAGACAAGAAGCTGCATGTACAGTTTGAAGGAAGATCATGTGCACATAAAGCCTTAAATGAGGTAGCTCAACTACCCTTCTAGGGCCAAGGAGATGAATTTCTCTGAGTATATATACTTAGTTTTTGTATTTTTGTAAAGCATGGACGGTAGAGTAGAGCTCCCGACTGTAATGTTTTAATGAAGGACTGGTTTTCCTGGCTATGTATCTATATATGAAATTTCCTTGTTTAATGTAAGGAAGCTCTCTTTTTCATCTTGTTTCGATCTCATACTAAAAGGGTTCATGATTGATTGATTCACATGAATCGTCGTGACTGTGTTATGATAAAGGATTTATTATAACGTTGTTATGTTCTTTTAGTGTTTATGCTTTTGAATATAACAAGTTCTTGTGTTCAAAGTTTTCTTCTACAGGCTGTTGGAAGCCTGATGCCTACAACAACCCTTCACATTTCTTCACAAAAGTCTTCCTCCTACTCACCCTTATTACAACTTACAGTCTGAAGTTGAACCAATACCTCATTTGCTTGTGCATTCCTGGCCTCGTTTTTGAGTTAGAACGATATTGTTCTGAGTTTACTTCCATTCATCACCCTTTATCAACAAATAGTGACATAAACAGATGGGCCTCAGGCTTACTCCTGCTACAATCTAGGAGTGATTTCTAACGCCAACATTTCTGGTGCCGTTGTCAGGGACGAAGTTGAAAATTTTCCCTGGGATAGAATGACATCGAGCCTTTGATTCTGAAGGTGCATTAGGCATCAAAGCCCTATGAGATTGCTACTATGCACCTGGCGACTCCATTGTGATGACTCCATTGTGGCGAACCTGCTATTTTAGTTGTGGCTTCCAGAGGTAGACACATACGGTCCCATCCACAGTTGCCTCTAGCTACACCTGAAGCTGATCCGGAGGCAATTATCATAAAAGGAAAGGCCTCTAAAGGAGAAACTTCCATCGCTAAACCAGGTAATTTTCCATCTCCTTCTATAGAAACTCCATTTTCTTCTTCTCATCTTCCTAGCAAACCTTTTTCTGAAGTTTCCCATTTCCTGAATTTCAAAAGTGTTCCTGCTGAGTTTTCCCCTCCTGGTCTGGGATTGGAGGGAGAAATCCTTATCACTCCTCTCTCCTCTTCAGCTATACCTTGGCGTAGACCTAGGACCACAAAATATTTCCCCACCCCTAGCTTTACCACCCCTCCTCTTATTATTGTTGTTGCTACTGCATAGAGAGAAGCATCTGCTAACTCAAGCCCCTTAGCCTTCTCTCTAAATCCCCCATTGTTCCCCCTTCCACCTAGAAGCTCATTTCCAGTATCCCCTGTTTGAGCTCCTTCTCCTCCGAGTTCTCCTCCACCTAATATTCCTATGGGAGGAGTAAATCCCCCCATGACCAGAATGGAGGCTATAATAGCTACTAGGTATGCTCCCCTTTTGTTACCTCATCCTCTCAATGCCCTTCCAATAGATGGCTACCTTAAGCAGCTGCCCAAGTTTACAGGCAAAGGGGACATAGCTATAGAAGAACACCTTGAAGCCTTTTATAGTTTTATAGATGATCATATTATCATGCATGCATATGTATGGATGAGGATTTTCGTCCATAGCCTTGAAGGTGAGGCTAGAAAGGGGTTTAGGGCCCTACCTCCTAGATCTATCAATGGGATTAAGGCTTTGGATAATGCTTTATTGAGATAGTGGGGAGACAAAAAAGGCTTCATGTATTACATGATAGAGTTTCGGTCTTTGAAGAGAAAGGAAGGAGAATCAATCTCTGACTTCTCCAAGAGATTCAATAAAATGTACAATAAGATCCCCGCTAAGATAAAGCCCTCAGAATCCTCTGCTAAGATCACTTATGCTAGGGATTTTGATCTTGTTTTCTACCTTATGTTGAGGGAAAGGAGAGAAACTACTCTGGCTCACATGCGGGATGCAGTCGTGGAAGTAGAATCTAACATATTGGTTGTTGACTGACTCAGGAATAAGGCTGATAGAGACATATCTCGGAAGAGACTTGAAGCCTCCCCATCCAATTCCTCTCCCCTTCCCCTTCAGACATACAAGGTAACTAAAGTGCTAAAATCACTTTTGGCTAGAATGGAAAGGTGGGAGTTAGAAGGGAAGCCCATGTATAGAAATCCCCAAAATACTGATAACAGAGGCTTCAGGAGGCCTAGAAACAATGTGCCATAGGCTTTGCCAAGGGAACAAAGGAGAAAATATAGAGATGATCAGAGGATTCAAACCCCTCTCCAAAATAACCTAGTTTCTCATGAGGAAGGAGAAGAGATATATGAGCTCGACCCCGAAATTCACTGTATTGAAGACACTTCCCCTTTTCCCCATTTGACTCAATTTGCATATGAAGGATCCCTTATGAAAATTCAAATCAATCAGTGGAGTAAAGGGGAAAAGTCCAACAACACTCCTGACAGATATCATCTCAGGTCAAAGAAGAAAGAAGGGAATTTTGATAGCCATGATCAACCCCTCATAGCGGAAAAACCTGCTAAATCTGCAACAATCACTACTAAAGAAAAGAAATATCAGAATACATCGCCAACAACCAAAGAACCTATATCTGAGGTAAGGGAAGCTCCTAAGACATTTTCCTCCTTTAGTTTTGAGCATGAAATTCAAAAGATTAGAATTCCCGTACCCCTCTCAGAACTAGTTAAAAATGAAGATTTCAAAAGGTCCCTCTCCAAACTACTACAATCTGAGTCCCCCCAGCCCTCCACAGACTCAGTAAATATTCAAGATGAAAAGCCATTAGTCGTCCTAAGTCCCATGGTAGAAGAAAAAAATGATTCATCCCCTCCCTTCTACACATCCCTGAACATACATGATAAAGTGTTGCATAATTTCCTCATGGATTCAGGAGCTTCCCACAACCTTATCCCCAAAATAGTCATGGAAGAATTGGGACTGGAAGTGAAAAAGGCTTATCATGATTTATACTCTTTTGATTCAAGGAGGGTGCAATGCCTTGGAGTCATCAAAGACTTGGTGGTATCTTTATTTCAGCTGCCAATGAAGAGTGTGGTCATGGACATTGTAGTAGCTGATGTTCCCCCCAAGTTCGGCATGTTGTTGTCAATATATTGGATTAAAAAACTTGGAGGGACATTACAGATGGATCTCACATATGACACCATTCCAGTATTTGGAGGGGAACACGAGAGGTTGTACAGAGAAGCTCAACTGGCCTACATTGTTAGTGACGAAGCATACCCCACCAATCACCCTATCTTTGCACTTGACACTAATTTGGGGTCTAGTTTATTGCAGATCATCATTACTCCTGAAGCCCCTTTTCAGATCAGAAAGCAACCCATATTTAATCATGAGATACCTCCTCCAACCACCTCTGTTTGGAATATGTTCTTCGATGGAGCTTCTTCTAGTGAAGGCGTTGGTGCTGGAGTGGTTTTTGTGTCACCTTGGCAGGAAACCATATCCCTATCATACAAGCTAGAATTTGAAGCTACCAACAATGTGGCAGAATATGAAGCTCTTGTTTTGGGTTTGAGGGCTACAAAAGAAATGGAAATTGAGGAGGTAGCAGTGTTTGGAGATGTTAAGTTTATAATCCAGCAAGTCAGAAATTCTTATCGGGCTAAGCACCCTCAGCTCAGGAGTTACAAAAATGAAGTGTGGGACCTGATTGATAATTTCTTCTCAGCTTTCAAAATTTCTTTTATTCCAAGAGAGGAAAATACTTTGGCCAATTCCTTAGCTATCTCATCTAGTCTGTTCAAGATCCCTCTACCGCCTAAGATCAAATATGAGGTTGAGATAAGATATAGGCCATCTGTTCCAGACAATATCAAGCATTGGAAGGTATTCAAAGACGATCTTGAAATCAAAAAAATTCTTCAGTCTGTCGATGAATTTTCTGCACTGCACATTGATCAGGATCTTGATCTCAAAAGCCCCCCTCACCCTGAGGTATTTTTAAATAAAATTGTTGATCACCATATTATTCATCTACCTAGCAACCATATTCCGAAGGGACTAGTCCCTTTAGAAAGACTGTTCGATGGGAATGATGTGGTAGTAAAGGGTAGGTTTTCAAATGGAGATGTTGATGCAGCAGAGTGCAACATCAGCACTAAGGAGGAGCCTAAGTTCGTCAATTTGTCAAGCAGTTTGACCAAAGAGCAAAGGACCGAATATACCAAGTTATTAAGAGAATTCACTAATGTGTTTGCATGGACCTATGAAGACATCAAGACATATGACACATCTGTCATTGAACACAAGATCCCACTGAAGGAAGAGGCTAATCCTTTTAGGTAGAAGCTAAGATAGATAAATCCCATTTTGTTGCATGTCATGGAGAGAGAAGTGAAGAAGTTGTTAGATGCCCAAATCATTGTCACCTTGAGATATTCTGAGTGGGTGGCCAATTTGGTCCCGGTGAGGAACAAAAGTGGAGAAAGCAGGCTCTGTGTTGATTTCATGAACCTGAACAGGAGCTCAAAGAAAGACAACTATCCCTTGCCCAACATGGAACACATATTGTAGACGGTAACTGGTGCATCTAGAATATCCATGATTGATGGTTTTTCTGGCTATAATTAGATATTAGTCATGTCTGAAGACAGAGAAAAAACAACCTTCACCACTCCTTGAGGCACATTCATGTATGCCAGAATGCCTTTTGGATTAATGAATGCAAGACCAACATTTCAGCGAGCCATGGACATAGCCTTCATCGGGGAGAAAGATCAGTTTGTGGTGATTTATCTGGATGACATCACAGTCTTCTCCAGGTCTAATATAGAGCACTGTTGTCACTTGAGGAAAGTTTTCTTGAAATGCCGAAGGTTTGGCCTTTCCTTAAATCCCAAGAAATCTTTATTTGCTATGGAGGGGAAGTTGTTAGTCCATATAGTATCAATAGAGGGAGTGAGAATTGATCCCAATAGGGTAGAGGAAATTCAAACCCTGTCACTTCCCGGGTCTAGAAAGGAAGTTCAGAATTTTTTAGGGAAGATTAACTTTTTGAGGAGGTTCATCTCAAATTTTGTTGAGTTGGTAAAACACATCACATCCATGCTCAAAAAGGGAAATGAAGTAAAATGAATTGCTGAACACATGGAATCTTTTGTCCAAATAAAAAAGGCATTAACTGAGGCACCTATGCTGATCAGTCCTAATTATTCCAAGGATTTCCTAATTTTTTCTTTTGCTTCTTTTGATACAGTAGCAGCGGTCTTATTGCAGAAAAATGAGGAAGGGCGAGAGAAACCCATTTCCTTCTTCAGTAAGGCATTAAGAGATGCAGAAATCAGGTATGAGATCATGGAGATGCAGGCCTATTCCTTGGTGAAATCTATCAAATCTTTTAGAGTCTATGTCTTGCACTCAAGAGTGATTGCATACGTTCCTTCAGCCTCTGTGAAATACATCCTTATACAACCTGACATAGATGGGAGAAGAGGTAAATGGATTGCCAAGATCCTTGAGTTTGACCTGGAGATAAAGCCCACCAAGTTGGTTAAGGTTTAGCCAAGATGTTGGATGAATCCAATTGAAAGGCCTTGGGGGTTAGCTTCATCAATGCTTTCTCAGGAAATCAGCAAGCTGAGTCGTCCAGCAAAATCTCTCAGGGTGGCTTATCACTAGCAGAATGCACCTAGTACAGAGACATTTTTTACTTTCTGCAAGAGTTGAAGCCTCTTGATGGAATGGGAAAAATAAAGGCAAGATATTTAAAGCTCAAGGTGGTTAGATATTCCCTTATTGACCAAGTCTTGTACTGGAGAGACCCTCTAGGGGTATTTCTGAGGTGTTTGAACCCACAGGAGGCCCAAAAAGTTATGTTTGATTTCCATAGCGGCCTTTGTGGAGGGCATCATATTTGGAAGACCACAGCTCACAAAATTCTCAGGGCTGGGTACTAGCCCACCTTATTCACAAATGTCTGCAGAGAAGTCATAGCTTGCATCAAATTCCAAAGGTTCTCAGGAAAACAACAACTCAAATCTCTGCCACTAAAGCCTGTAATAGCTTCAGCACCCTTTCAACAGTGGGGGTTGGAATTCATTGGAGAAATTCATCCTCCTTCAAGTGTCCAGTACAGATGGATGTTGACTACAACAGACTATTTCACCAAGTGGATAGAAGTCGCCCCCACCAGGAGTGCTTCAGACAAGGTAATTATCAACTTCCTGGATGATATCATAGCCAAATTTGGTTGTCCCAGCAGAATTGTCACTGATAATGCTGCTTCTTTCAATTTTGAGCCTCTGGTTGAGTTCTGTGAGTAGTTCAAGATTTCACTAATCCTCTCCACTCCCTATTATCCTCAAGGAAATGGACTGGCAGAATCTTCCAATAAAAATCTAATCAAACTCATTAAAAGATTATTGGAAGACAATTAGAGGGTCTGGGATTCAAAGCTCAAATTCGCTCTATGGGCCAATCGAGTAACAACAAAGAAGTCCCTGGGCACCTCACCTTTTCAACTTGTTTATGGGACGGAGGTTGTGTTTCCCACTCAGCTCACTTTACCTGTAGTGAAATTCTTTCAAGATCATGAAGGAGAGCCAAACCATATGGTCAGAAGAGTTCATCAAGTGGTGGAAGTGCAACAGGTTAGGGAGAAGCTAATGGACATAGCTCATAGTCATCAGTAGAAGATCAAGCAGGCCTTTGACAAGAAGGTCAGAAAGGAGGAATTTGAGCTAGGAGATTTGGTGCTTAAGTGGGATGCACCCAAGCAGGATAGGGGCAAACATAGCAAGTTTGATGCCCTCTGGATCGGGCCCTTCAAAATCTCTGAAGTATTCTTAAATAACACATACAGGTTGCAGGATTTGGAGGTTGAAGAAGTTTTTAATGGCCCAGTAAATGGGCATTTACTGAAGAAATGTTTTGTTTGAGCCTTAGACAGCTCCTCTGTTTTTGTAAATATTGTTTTTCTATTTATTTTTGGCTTAATAAATGACTCCATAGCCCAATAGAAGGCAACTAGAACTACAGAAGGAGTTCTTAGAGCATTGAAGGGACAACTCTATCTCCCATGGAGCCTAATGTTAGTGCCAATTCTTGCAAGGGGGTGTTTCTCTCTGATTTCGRGCTCTTGGTGTAAACACGYAGAAATGGGGTTTAAAAACCCATCAAATGCATTTTATTCAAAGGCCGCATGTCATGAGTGCCAAGCGCAGCACACAGAAGGAGTCCATTTCAAGCTTAAAATCAAGTGAGTGGGCATTTTGTTTTCAATGGCAAGGATCTATAGATGGAACAGATCGATGGTCATCATGTAAGCTTGAGTCATGGAGTTGCACGAGGTTTAGCACATGGGCTCATCTCTTGTGGCGAAAGTCACAAAATGATCGTTCGCGATTTCGGCTACATGGTGCCTTATTAGGCTTGGTCGACATTTTGGCTACCGAGACTTCAAAATATAGGGGGTCTCTCCTCCACTGCATCGGGAATCACTGAAACCCGAAACATGAAATGTAAAAGCCCCCCAGGAGTTGTTTCGGCATTTCAGCTACTGGAACTTCAAAAGAAAGGGGGTCCCTCCTCCATTGCATCGGGAATCACCGAAACCCAAAACAAAAAATGTAAAAGCCTCCTAGGAGTCATTTTGGCATTTCAGCTATCAAAACTTCAAAAGATAGGGGGTCTCTCCTCCATTGCATCGGGAATTGTTGAAACCGGAAACACAAAATGTAAAAGCCCCATAGGAGCTGTTTCGGCATTCCAGCTACTGGGACTTTGAAAGACAAGGGGTCACTCCTCCACTACATCGAGAATCACCAAAACATGAAACGCAAAATGTAAAAGCCTCCCAGGAGCCGTTTCGACATTCTAGCTACCGGGACTTTGAAAGACAAGGGGTCGCTCCTCCACTACATCGGGAATCGCCAAAACCCAAAATGCGAAATGAAAAATCCCCCCAGGAGTTGTTTCGGCATTCCAGCTACCGAGACTTTGAAAGACAAGGGGTCGCTCTTCCACTGCATCGGGAATCGCCAAATCCTGAAACACAAAATGTAAAAGACTCCCTAAAGATACTTACAAGGCCCTATGGTTACATTGAGCCACCCTCCATGGAAGAAGCAGTTAATGAATATTGAGTAGGTGGTTGAGACCTCAGCTCAATCCATAAATGGAAGGCATGGGAAGGGTTAGAAGCGGTCAGTTCGTGGTACTCCGATGGATAGTTTTCCTGCAGAAGTCGTGTCGTCTGAAACAGTGTCAGACAAGAAGCTACGTGTACAGTCTGAAGGAAGATCAAGTGCACGTAAAGCCTTAAATGAGGTAGCTCAGCTACCCTTCTGGGGCCAAGGAGGTGAATTTCTCTGAGTATATATACTCAGTTTTTGTATTTTTGTAAAGCATGGATGGTAGAGCAGAGCTCCCGACTATAATGTTTTAATGAAGCACTAGTTTTCCTGGCTATGTATCTATATATGAAATTTCCTTGTTTAATGTAAGGAAACTCTCTTTTTCATCTTGTTTCGATCTCATACTGAAAGGGTTCATGATTGATTGATTCACATGAATCGTCGTGACTGTGTTATGATAAAGGATTTATTATAACGCCATTATGTCCTTTTAGTGTTTATGCTTTTGAATATAAGAAGTTCTTGTGTTCAAAGTTTTCTTCTATAGGATGTTGGAAGCCCGATGCCTACAACAACCCTTCACATTTCTTCACAGAAGTATTCCTCCTACTCACCCTTATTACAACTTTCTGTCTGAAGTTGAACCAAGACCTCATCTGCTTGTGCATCCCTGGCCTGGTTTCTGAGTTAGAACAATATTGTTCTAAGTTTATTTCCATTCATCACCCTTTATCAACAAATAGTGACATAAACTGATGGGCCTCAAGCTTACTCTTGCTGCAATCCAGGAGTGACTTCTAACGCCAACAGGTCACATTTTTTATATCCTCTGGTACAGGTCATTTTTTCCAACTTTTTGCATATAAATTAGGATTTCATTCCCACTTTTTTCTTGTCGTTGTCTTTTTCACTTTGCCATATGATCGACCCCACTAATGTATGAAACAAAACCTTCATTGTTGCTTTAGAAGTGTCATTTGGGTTATCTCTATTCCTTTATACCATCTGATTTATTGACCCAGGGTTCATGTCTTTCGGGTTTCCAACAAATTCTCTAAAACTATCGGCCCTCTTGGTGAACTAGAAGGAAACACAACACACAGAATGCATTGCGTCGTCTCACCCAAGATAGCTTTAATGGGTGGCTATAAGAATCAGGTGTTTACAGCCTAGGATTGAGTATGAGATATGATAACTCAACCATTGAATCACTATTAGAGCTGGTAAATGCAACATACTATTATTCACAACTATGAAGTAACTTTAGCAGCTTATTCCCTTACTAGCACAACCATATTTCCTAGGCAATAGAATAACTAATTCATTCATTAAACACAACAAATAACTACTAAAAAGAGGATAAATATATGCATGCATTCATTACATTACAAAGATATTATCGTGGTTCACCCCCTCCTGGGCTTCGCTCACAAAGATTTGGCTCTTGGATCTTTTATTATGATAGTTCTCCATATACAACATCGTGCACTTACAACTCTCCTTAGATGGGTAAGATCTATAGGAGGCAAACTAGATCGCACCAAGCTCCTCAACCTGTGATCTAATCCTTAAGATCTACCTTCTCTCATCTCCTCTAGCTCAACAACTTACAAAATAGCTCATACAACAAAATATTACATATCACATCCTGTAATATCCCTCGGTAGTGCCCCAGTTATATTATGAATTGTAGTCATGTTTATGAATTGTAATCATGTTTTGTAGGCTGGTGAGACGAGTATTGATAAGATGATGGGATTATGTGTTTATTAGGCTGGAGAGCCTAAGTGTTAAGGCCAGGAGCCTGATTTTGTATATGTAATTATGTAGATCATTAATATAATATATAAACATCGTTCTGTGTCGACCGACCTTGAAGAAAGAGTGATGGGGGAATAAGCTTCCACAATATGGGTAAGGGAGAGGGGGCTGAGAGGTAGGAAGGGGGACTAATCTTGAGGGATTAATTACTTAGGAATAATAATTTATTATTATTCCAAAGTGGCATGAAAAGTATGTTTTTATACAAATTGAGAAAGAAGAATAAGGAGAGAAAGAATGGAAGAATTCCATTAACCATATTCAATAATGAATAATTTACACATGATATACTTTGTATAACTCAATGAATGTGCACTGGAGGAGAACCAATGTGCCATAGTGGTGATATAGAATGATCTAGACACACACTAGCAGTTACGAGAATGAACTTCCACCTAGTCTAGTCTCTCAAGGAGTTACAAGAGTGAACTGCCACCTGGCCTAGTCTCTCAGACAGTTACGGGAGTGAACTGCCACCTAGTTGAGTTAACTATTGAACCAGTCTTCAGCTAATTGACTGAAAAGAGAGTAGTGAGGAGTAGATCAAGGAATCAAGGGTAATGCACTAGTTTGGTGATGATCCCAAGGAAAGTGCACATTAGCATGGTGATGATCCCAATGTTGCATCATGATAAAACCAATGCAACATCTAGACTCAACTCAACTAATCAAACTAAAGTGTCAACTGAAGAGAATATTCTCCAGGTGAAATATTCTCCCCTAAAATATAGGAGACTCGATAATGACTAATTATGAAAAATAAACAAGGAAAAACCTTAGGAAAAAGAAATCCTAGGTGTGTGTGAAGTAACTCCAACTGGAATCCCCTATAAAAATAGCCCAAAAATCTGTTTATAGAGGAGGTCACTAGCGGCGGTGCGCAGACAGTTCTTTTAGAAGATGTTTTTTTAACGGTGTGTTTATAAGACTATACCGCACTGGTACACCACTACATATAAATGCACTGGTGTTAATATAAAATGGTGTAGCATTGTAGATTTATTTAAAAACCAAATAAAAAAATGGTGTGCATCATATAAAAGGAGATTGAAAGCACTGGTGCTCCCTAAAAGGGTGCACCGGTGTGCAAAAAACATGTTCATAATCTTGTGTTTTTATTACAAAATGCATATCAGTGCGTTTTTGTCCCCTTGTAGCACTGGGGTGAAAAAAACAACTCCACAGTCTCCGTTTTATTTTAAATGCATAACGGTGTGACATTGTCCAAGTGACGCACTGATGCGTTCCATATGAGGCACCGTCACATGTTTTTAAAATGAAACAGTGCACTATCTACATTGGTTAGCACCAGTGTGCTTAAAGGGCATGCACCAGAACAGGGTTTAAATAAAAAACAATGATAAAAATATCATGGGCCCAGTGCAAACGCAACAGGCGCACCAGTGCGCAAAAAAAAACTGCACATATTGCGTATTTTTTTTAAAATAGACCGGTGGGCATTTTTCATGAGGGCACCCTGATGCGCTCCATATGGTGCACCATCACAATGTTTTTTAAAATTAATGGTGCACTATCTACAGTTGTGCATAACGATGTGTGTAACTAAAGTGCACCAGAACAGGGTTAAATAAAAAAAAAAACCAACGATAAAGAACATGTTTACCATTTCTAATGCAGAGAAGATCTCAAGCACTTGTTCCTTCTTTCTCTAATTGAAGCGTGCTATCATTAGTTCTTCCATTGCTTGCACTGTTTCCATTCGATGCTCGATTCGTGGGATTCCAATTTTTCCATACCATGGGAAAATTTCATTTTTTTCACTACATCCCAACGATGCCTCCTCGACGAGAAAATGTCTGGGTAAATTCTTTATTTCTTTGTACATTGTCTTTGTGAGACATTGTCTTTGTGAGACTATGTGTGGTACGCCCTGTAAATTTTACAGGGCACACTGATCATATATACTATGTTTTCGATGGTGTGACATATTATGAAATGCATCAGTGCATAATTACCAACGACGCACTGGTGTGTCTGAAGTAATAGATGCACCGTCCAAAATACATAGTGTCCACTCAACAGTACGTTGTTTGTATGTACACATCAGTGCATTCATAAAACTATACGGACCATTGAATGTAATATATTTATTTTCATCTGTGCATGTTGAATAAATGCATCAATGTGTTTCTGATAATGAATGCACCTGTGCATTTATTTTGAATGCACCGGCGTAAATAAATATTTTATTTTCAATGTTGTGTTGGTTATAGGGAACACATCAGTGTGTTCATAAAAAAATATGCACCGTTTAAAATATAAAAGTTACATATAAATGGTGTGTCCTTTATATGTATGCATTGGTGCATTCATAAAACTATATGCACCGGTAAATGAAAACTATTTATTTTCACCTGTGCGTTCTGAATAAACTGTTAAGCCCTAATATTGGCTCATTACCCCTTAATTGGGGCATATTAGATTAGTAATGCTATTTTATTTATGTCGGCCTTAGGCCATTAGTTGTAATTTAGATTAGTAATGTTATTTTAATTATGTCGGCTTTAGGCCATTATTTGTAATTATACCTCCTAGTCTCCTATATATACCAAGGAGACATTTTCATTTTGAATCATCTTGTACTTGAACACTTAAGTAGGGTAAAAGGAGGTTTCCCCCTCGAAGAGGCTTATTATCTGATATTATCTCTTTTTCAAGGCGTTGAGTACTTTCCTGAGGTTTTTATATGTTATATTAATGTTTGGTTCTTAACATATGGTATTAGAGCTCAAGGTCTTGGGGTTTCGCTGCTACATCTGAGACACCGTGGAATTTTCACTATAAATTTTTTTCTACAATGTTTCAGAAGTAACAACTTGGAGGATATTTATAAGACGGATCAAGGTACGTTGGGTTCAAAATTCAGCCCCTGAGGCCTTATACTTTCGGAGATACAGCCTGTACAAGATAGGGTTCTGGAATCATCCTGAAATGAGTCATTGAGGAATTTTTGCTATAAAACTATTTCTGTAATGTTTCAGACCCTGAAATCTGGAGGCCATTTACAGAAATTGGTAATGTATCTATGGTAACAATTTCAGCTTCTGGGTCATCTTAAATTTGTAGATACACCCTGTGTAAGATAGGGTATCTGACTAGTCCTATTGACTAGTCGCCAGAAGGTGTTCCAGGTAAAACAATCATAACTTCTTCCTAGAGTATCCAAATTGTGCGGGACTGGTTGCATTGGATCGTGGACAGTCTGTAGTATTTTGGGTGTGAGTTTCAGAATTTTATATCAAG
>JASDQU010506055.1:0-10953 GCA_032191745.1 Picea mariana | reverse complement strand
GTAAATTATTGTATATCTATGTTTATGGTTGCATCTCTAATACATTTATGTTATATTATTGAATATTTGCGATATCTCTGTGCATTTCTTTATTATATCTCCGCTCTCATTTCATGCCAAAAATAATCTGGATTGGTATCAGAGCAGGTTGCTCTTGATCATTTTTCAGTGCATGTCCCCGATGGGGTCCGAGTATATCAAGCTGGGTTTCAAGCTTGTCTCTCTTGAGGACAATCATTCTCACACACCTAGGAAACCCTCAATGGCGGAAGAAAAGAAAAACGATGGAGCAGACGATCATGTCAATCTGTTGCTTGAGAAAGCTCTCACGCGACAGAGGGACGAAATGGTGGATAATTTTTCCCACATCCTTCAACGCTTGTCGATAGAAATAGGTGCATCTTCATCAAACGACCACTTTGGAGGCACCTCGCCTTTCAAGGTACAAGTTAATTTTGATATTCCTGTATTTGAAGGACAGATAGATGCATAAGCCCTAGACAAATGGTTAAACCTGCTAGAAGGTTACTTCTCTGTTCACAATTTTTCCGACAGAGAAAATATCACCTTCGCACTCCTTAAATCTCTCCCCCATGTGAAAAATTGGTGGGAAAATCACTGGGAGAAGACTTCCACAGAGGAGTCTGGAATATATGGGCCGAGCCCACTTGGGATTCTTTTGTGGATGCGGTAAAGGAACAATATTACCTTATTGGCAACTATGAGGACCAGTACATGAGATGGACCACACTGCGGCAAGAGAGGGGCCAAGCAGTTCCAGAGTTCACCAATACCTTCCATACCTTGTGCACCAAGATGGGTATCAAAGACTCTAAACAACATTTGGTTATGAAATACCATGGGGCTCTACAAAGATACATCCAAACTAAAATGGATTTTCTGGACATCTTATCACTCGGTGCTACTTATCGATATGTTGTTAAAATTGAGAAGAATTTTAAGCAAAAGAACAAACGAGAGTTCGGGTCTGCGAATCTACAACAACCAAAGTATGACAAAGATGACCCTAACAAACAGTCTCCTAAAAACCGGTCCAAGCCACATGAAAAGAAGGGTCACGGAAAGACAAAGAAGGACACCAGAAAATGGTTCCATTTCCACAAAATCCCCTTGCACAACACTGGTGAATGTCGCTCAAAACAGTCATTGGTGGCTGAGATCAAAGACAAGGAACCAAACCCTGATTCATAATCTGATTCTAAAAATACTGGTAAATGATAGATCATCGACACAGACCCCACTACTATCATCGCAACTGCAACAATTCAACAAGAAGAACCAACATATCTTGAAGAGGGGGAGTGCCTTTTTCATTCACAGATGTGGGTGAAAAGGACCCCACTGTATTTTATTGTTAATAGCGAAAGCCATAAGAACCTCATCTCAGTAGAGGTCGTCAAACAGTTGGGATTGTTGACAACACCACACCCACAACCATACAACATCTAGTGGCTTCGCCAAGGACGAGATCTTCATGTTAGCTAGCAGTGTCAATTGTCATACGACATCCAACCCTTCAAGTATGAGGTATTATGTGATGTTGCCCCACTATATGTCTATGATGTTCTCTTGGGCCAACCATATATGTGGAAGCGCCATGTTGTTTATGAGTCTCGACCCCGCAGTGTCATTATTTCTATGGGGGGTCATCTCTACAGAATACCAAAGGTAGATCTGACTACTATTCCACCTAAAATGTTCCACAAGGTAGTATCTCATACTACAAAATTCAGCTTCTTCAAAATCCGTTCAAAAGGTGAACAAAAGGATACTGCAACCACTACTGCCTCGACCCAAGCACCTTCTATCCATCAGAAGTAGGCCGAAAAGATTGTAAAAAAGTGTAAAGATTCCTTATGCACAAAATAATATCATGTATCTAGACTGGTTAAAAATTTCCAACCCTTCCATCCACATGCTCATGATAGCCTTCCACAAACTGAGTAACGCGACGTCTCCAGCAAGGCAAGCAACTCACCAAGATTCAGATTCAACAAACGCTTTATCATATCCCCCGGTCACTCAACGCAATGGATACCATTGTTTCCTAATAAGGGAGGATTGATCCAAGTGGATATCAGCCTTTTCCAACTGGCTCAAAACTATTTTTTGGCAATTTTGGCAATTTACTATTTTTAGCAGTTTTTAACTTCTGAGGCCATTTTGAGGGCCTAAATGAAGGTTTTTTGGGATCAAGAATTTCAATTATAACCAAATGCATGATTGGGCCCAAAAAATTAATCTACTTGACGATACCTTTCTAACAGGCTATCACACGCCTAAGACAGAGATCGTATGCAAAAGTTACGACCCTGGGAAGTTGATGTACTAACTTACTCAAACGGGGCCCACATGACTTTTGGTGATTCATCTCCTAGGGTTAGGTTTTTGGATGTTTAGTATTTTTGAAATTTCTGTTTATTTTAAAAAGGCCTTCAGAGCCTCATTGTAACCATATTCTTGTGAATGCGAGTAGCCGTNGTCACATCTCTTCTCAGAGATAAGCTACCACCATTCTAGCGAGTCTTTCACTCTATATTTTTACAGTCTCTGTACATTTCTTTCATTAATAGAAATCGTTTATTATTGTATATTTGTGTTTATGGTTGCATATCTGATACATTTATGTTATATTATTGAATATCTGCAATATCTATGTGCATTTGTTTATTGTATCTCCGCTCTCATTTCGTGCCAAAAATAATCCAGATCAGTGGTATCAGAGTAGGTTGGTCTTGATCGTTTTTCAGTGCATGTCCCCAATGAGATCCGAGTATAGCAAGTTGGGTCTCAAGCTTGTCTCTCTTGAGGAAAATCATTCTCGCACACCCAAGAAACCTTTAATGGTGGAAGAAAAGAAAAACGACAGAGCAGACGATCGTATCAGTCTGATGCTTGAGCAAGCTCTCATGCAACAGAGGGACGAAATGGTGGATAATTTTTCCCACATCCTTCAATGCCTGCCAATAGAATCATGCACATATTCATCAAACGACCACTTAGGAGGCACCTCACCTTTCAAATTACAAGTTAATTTTTATATTTCTGTATTTGAAGAACAGATAGAGGCAAAAGCCGTAGACAAATGGTTAAACCTGCTAGAAGGTTATTTCTCTGTTCACAATTTTTCTAACAGAGAAAAGATCGCTTTCACACTCCTTAAATTGCTCCCCCATGTCTAATATTGGTGGGAAAATTACTGGGAGCAGAGTTCCACAAAGGAGTCTGAAATATATGGGGTCGAGCCCACTTGGGATTTTTTTGTGGATGCGGTAAAGGAATAATATTAGCATGTTGGAAACTATGAGGACTAGTACATGAGATGGACCACACTGCGACAAGAGAGGGGCCAAGCAGTTTCAGAGTTCACCAATACCTTCCATACCTTGTGCACCAATTTGGGTATCAAAGACTCCGAACGACATTTGGTTCTAAAATACTGTGGGGCTCTACACAGATAAATCCAAATTGAAATGGATTTTCTGGACATTTCATTACGCGGTGCTCCTTATCGATATGGTGTTAAAATCGAGCAGAAGTTTAAGCACCAAAACAAATGGGATTTTGGGTCTACAAATCTGCAACAACCAAAGTATGACAAAGATGAACCTAACAAATAGTCTCCTGAAAACTAGTCCAAGCCATAGGAAAAGAAGGGTCACGAGAAGACAAACAAGGACACTAGAAAATGGTGCGATTTCAACAAAATCCCTTGGCACAACACCGATGAATGTCACTCAAAACAGTCATTGGTGGCCGAGATCAAAGACAAGGAGCCGAACCCTGATTCAGAATATGATTATGAAAATACTGGTAAAAGACAGATCATCGATGTAGACCCCACTGCTATTGTCACGTTCACAACAATTCAAACAGAAGAACCAACAGATCCTGAAGAGGGGGAGCACCTTTTTCATTCATAGATGTGGGTGAAGGGGACCCCGCTGCATTTTATTGTTGATAGCGGAATCCGGAAGAAGCTCATCTTAGTAGAGGTTTTCAAACAGTTGGTATTGTCGACAAAACCACACCCACATCCATACAACATCGGGTGGCTTTGCCAAGGTTGAGATATTCGTGTTAGCCAGCAGTGCCGATTTTTATACGACATCCAACCTTTCAAGGATCAGGTATTATGTGATGTTGCCCCACTGGATGTCTGTGATGTTCTCTTGGGCAAACCATATATGTGGAAGTACCATGCTATTTATGAGTCTCGACCCCGCAGTGTCATTATTTCTCTGGGGGGTCATCTCTACAAAATACCAGAGGTAGTTTCAACTACTGTTCCACCTAAAAAGTGCTGCAACCACTACAGCCTTGACCCAAGCACCTTCTATCCAATAGAAGCAGGTCGAAAAGATTGTAGGAAAGTGTAAAGATTCCTTCTACATAAAAGAATCTCATGTATCCATACTGGTTAAAAAGGTCTAACCCTTCCAACCACATGATTGTGATAGATTTCCACAAACTAAGCAACGCGACGTCTCCAGCAGGGCGAGCAACTCACCAAGATTTAGATTCAACAAACGCTTTTTCCTCTCCTCCAGGAACTCAATGCAATGGATACCATTTCTTCCTAAGGAGGGATGATTGATCTAGGTGGATATCGGTGGCCACCCACCTTTTCCAATTGGCTCAAAACAATTTTCTGGCAATTTTGACAATTTACTAGTTTTAGCAGTTTTTAACTTCTGAGGCCATTTTGAGGGCCTAAATGAATATTTTTCAGAATCAAGATTCTCAATTATAGAAAAAGGCATGATTGAGCCCCAAAAAATGAATCTTCTCGATGATACCTTTCCAATGAGCTATCACACGCCTAAAACAAAGATCGTATGTAAAAATTACTACCCCAGGAAGTTGATGTACTAACTTACCCAAACAGGGTCGACATGACTTTTGGTGATTCATCTCCCAGGGTTAGGTTTTTTGATGTCTAGGGTTTTTGGAATTCCTTTTTATCATAAAAATGCCTTCAGATACTCATTGTAATTAGCTTCTTGTGAATGCGAGTAGTCGTCACATATCTTCTCATAGATAAGCTACCACCATTCTAGCGAGTCTTTCACTCTGTATTTTTACAGTCTCTGTACATTTATTTCATGAATAGAAATCATGTATTGTTGTATATCTGTGTCTATGGTTGAATCTCTGATACATTTATGTTATATTATTGAATATCTATGATATCTGTGTGCATTTCTTTATTATATCTCCGCTCTCATTTTGTGCCGAAAATAATCCCGATCAGTGGTATTAGAGCAGGTTGCTCTTGATCGTTTTTCAGTGCATGTCCCCGATGAGGTATGAGTATAGCAAGTTGGGTCTTGAGCTTGTCTCTCTTGAGAAAAATCATTATCTCACACCCAAGAAACCCTCAATGGTGGAAGAAAAGAAAAACAACAGAGATGATGATCCTATCAGTCTATTGCTTGAACAAGCTCTCACGTGACAGAGGGACGAAATGATGGATATTTGTTCTCACATAATTCAACACCTGTCGATAGCAACAGGTGCATATTCATCAAAATACCACTTTGGAGGCACCTCACCTTTCAAGGTACAAGTTAATTTTGATATTCCTATATTTGAAGGACAAATAGATGTAGAAGCCCTAGACAAATGGTTAAACTTTCTAGAAGGTTATGGTTGCATATCTGATACATTTCTATTATATTATTGAATATCTTCAATATCTCAGTGCATTTCTTTATTATATCTCCGCTCTCATTTTGTGCCACAAATAATCCAGATGAGTGGTATCAGAGCAGGTTACTCTTGATCATTTTTCAGTGCATGTCCCCGACGAGGTCCCAGTATAGCAAGTTGGGTCTCAAGGTTGTCTCTCTTGAGAAAAATCAATCTTGCACACCCAAGAAACCCTCAGTGACAGAAGAAAAGAAAAACGACAGAGTAGATGATCCTATCAGTCTATTGCTTGAGCAAGCTCTAAAGCGACAAAGGGACGAAATGATAGAGAATTTTTCCCACATCTTTCAATGCCTACCGATAGCAACATGAGAATATTCATCAAATGGCCACTTTGGAGGCACCTCGCCTTTCAAGGTACAAGTTAACTTTTATATTACTGTATTTGAAGGATGGATGGATGCAAAAGCCCTAGACAAATGGTTAAATCTGCTAGAAGGTTATTTATCTATTCACAATTTTTCCAATAGAGAAAAGATCACCTTTGCACTCCTTAAATCTCTCCCCATGTCAAACATTGGTGGGAAACTTACTGGGAGCAAAGTTCCACAGAGGAGTCTGGAATATATGGGGCCGAGCCCACTTGGGATTTTTTTGTGGATGCGGCAAAGGAACACTATTAGCCTGTTGGCAACAATGAGGACCAGTACATGAGATGGACCACACTACAACAAGAGAGGGGCCAAGCAGTTCCATATTTCACCAATACCTTCTATACCTTGCGCACCAAGCTCGGTATCAAAGACTTTGAACGACATTTGGTTCTGAAATACCGTGGGGCTCTACATAGATACATCCAAACTAAAATTGATTTTCTGGACATCTCATCACTCTGTGTTGCTTATCGATATGTTGTTAAAATCAAGAAGAAGTTTAAGCACCAGAACAAAGGGGAGTTCGGGTTTGCAAATCCGAAACAACCAAAGTATGGCAAAGATGGCCTTAACAAACAGTCTCCCGGAAACCAATCCAAGCCACAGGATAAGAAGGGTTACGAGAAGACAAAGGACACTGAAAAATGGTGTGAATTCCACAAAATCCCCTGGCACAACACCGATGAATGTCTCTCAAAACAGTCATTGGTGGCCCAGATAGAAAACAAGGAGCCGAACCCTGATTCAGAATATGATTCTTAAAATACTGGTAAAAGTCAAAACATCAACGCAGACCCCACTGTTATTGTCGCGACTGAAGAAATTCAACCAGAAGAACCAACAGATCCTGAAGAGGGGGAGCACATTTTTCATTCATAGATGTGGGTGAAGGGGACCCCGCTGCATTTTATTATTGATAGTAGAAGCCAAAATAACCTCATATGAGTAGAGGTCGTCAAACAGTTGGGATTGTCGACAACACCACACCCACAACCATACAACATCGGGTGGCTTCACCAAGGATGAGATCTTCGTGTTAGCCAACAATGTCGATTTTCATACGACATCCAACCCTTCAAGGATGAGGTATTATGTGATGTTTCCCCACTGGATGTCTATGATGTTCTCTTGGGCCAACCATATATGTGGAAGCGCCATGTTGTTTATGAATATCGACCCCGCAGTGTGATTGCATCTCTGGGGGGTCATCTCTACAGAATACCAGAGGTAGTTCTAACTACTGTTCCACCTAAAAAGTGTCACAAGGTAGTATTTCATACTACAAAATTCAGCTTCTTCACAATCTGTTCAAAAGGTGAACAAAAGGATACTGCAACCACTACAGCCTCAGCCCAATCACCTTCTATCCAACAGAAGAAGGTTGACAATATTGTAGCAAAGGGTAAAGATTCCTTCTGGACAAAATAATATCATGTATCCAGACTGGTTAAAAAGGTCCAACCCTTCCAACCACATGCTTGTGATAGCCTTCCACAAACTGAGCAACACGACGTCTCCAACAAGGCAAGCAACTCACCAAGATTCAGATTCAACAAATGTTTTTTCCTCTCCCCTGGGCACTCAACATAATGGATACCATTTCTTTCTAAGGAGAGAGGATTGATCCAGGTGGATATCGGTGGCCACCCACCTTTTCCAACTGGCTCAAAACAATTTCTGGCAATTTTGACAATTTACTATTTTTAGCAGTTTTTAACTTCTAGGGCCATTTTGAGGGCCTAAATGAAGGTTTTTCAGGATCGTGCTTATCAATGATATTCAAAGGAATTTTTGTGCCCCGAAAATGAATCTCCTCGATGATACATTTCCAACACGCTATCACACACCTAAAACAAAGATTGTATGCAAAAGTTACGACCCTGGGAAGTTGATGTACTAATTTACATAAACGGGGCGCACATGACTTTTGGCTATTCATCTCCTAGGGTTAGTTTTTTGGATGTCTAGGGTTTTTGGAATTCCTATTTATTGTAAAAATGCCTTTAGAGCCTCATTGTAATCATCTTCTTGTGAATGTGAGTAGCCGTCACATCTCGTCTCAAAGATAATCTGCCACCATTCTAGTGAGTCTTTCACTCTGTATTTTTACAGTCTCTGTACATTTATTTCTTTAATAGAAATCGTGTATTACTATATATCTATGTTTATGGTTGCATATCTGATACATTTATGTTATATTATTGAATATCTACAATATCTATGTCCATTTCTTTATTATATCTCCACTCTCATTTCATGTCGAAAATAATCCGGATTAGTGGTATCAGAGCAGGCTGCTCTTGATAGTTTTTCATTGCATATCCCCAACGAGGTCCGAGTATAGAAAGTTGGGTCTCGAGCTTGTCTCTCTTGAGTTAAATCGTTCTCACACACCCAAGAAACCCTCAATGGCAAAAGAAAATAAAAACAACAGAGCAGACGATCCTATCAGTCCATTGCCTGAGAAAGCTCTCACGCTACAAAGGGAAGAAATGATGGAGATTTTTTTCGCACATTCTTCAACACCTCCCAATAGCAACAGACGCATATTCATCAAATGACCACTTTGGAGGCACCTCTCCTTTGAAGGTACAATTTAATTTTGATATTCCTGTATTTGAAGGACAGATAGATGCATAAGCTCTAGACAAATGGTTAAATCTCCTAGAAGGTTATTTCTCTGTTCATAATTTTTTCGATAGAGAAAAGATCACCTTCACACTCCTTAAATATCTCCCCCATGTCAAAAATTGGTGAGAAACTTACTGGGAGCAAATTTCCACAGAGGAGTCTGGAATATATGGGGCCAAGCCCACTTGGGATTTTTTTGTGGATGCGGTAAAGGAACAATATTACCCTGTTGGTGACTATGAGGACCAGTACATGAGATAGACCACACTGCAGTAAGAGAGTGGACAAGAAGTTCCAGATTTCACCAATACCTTCCATACCTTGCGCACCAATCTGGGTATCAAAGACTCTAAACGACATTTGGTTCTGAAATACCATGGGGCTCTACACAGATACATCCAAACTGAAATGGATTTTCTGGACATCTCATCACTCGATGTTGCTTATCAATATGCTGTTAAAATTGAGCAGAAGTTTAAGTACCAGAACAAATGGGAGTTTGGGTCTGCAAATCTGCAACAACCAAAGTATGACAAAGACGACCCTAACAAACAGTCTCCCAAAAACCAGTCCAAGACACAGGAAAAAAAGGGTCATTGGAAGAGAAAGAAGGACACCGGAAAATTCTGTCATTTTCATAAAAGCCCTTGGCACAATATCGATGAATGTTGCTCAAAACAATCATTGGAGGCCGATATCAAAGACAAGGAGTTGAACCCTGATTCGGAATCTGATTATGAAAATACTGGTAAAAGACAGATCATTGATGCAGACCCCACTGCTATTGTCGCGACTGTAGAAATTCAACCAGAAGAACCAATAGATCCTGAAGAGGGGGAGCACCTTTTTTATTCACATATGTGTGTGAAGGGTACCCCAATGCATTTTATTGTTAATAGCGGAAGCCATAAGAACCTCATCTCAGTAGAGGTCATGAAGCAGTTAGGATTGTCGACAACACCACACCTTCAACCATACAACATCGGGTGGCTTCACCAAGGATGAGATATTTGTGTTAGCCAACCATGTCGATAGTCATACGACATCCAAACCTTCAAGGATGAGGTATTATGTGATGTTTCCCCACTGGATGTCTGTGTTGTTCTCTTGGGCCAACCATATATGTGGAAGCGCCATGTTGTTTATGAGTCTCGACCCTAGAGTCTCATTGTTTCTCTTGGGGGTCATTTCTACAGAATACCAGAGGTAGTTCTGACTACTGTTCCACCTAAAAAGTTCCACAAGGTAGTATCTCATACTACAAAATTCAACTTCTTCACAATCTGTTCAAAAGGTGAACACAATGATACTGCAACCATTATAGCCTCGACCCAAGAACCTTCTATCCAGCAGAAGTAGGTCGACAAGATTGTAGCAAAGTGTAAAGATTCCTTCTAAGCAAAAGAATCTCATGTATCCAGACTGGTTAAAAAGTTCCAACCCTTCCAGCCACATCCTCGCGAGAGCCTTCCACAAACTGAGCAACGCGACGTCTCCAGCAAAGTAAGCAGCTCACCCAGATTCAGATTCAGCAAATGCTTTTTCCTCTCCCTTGGGCACTCAACACAATGGATACCATTTCTTCCTAAGGAGGGAGGATTGATCCAGGTGGATATTGGTGGCCACCCACCTTTTCCAATTGGCTCAAAACAGTTTTCTGTCAATTTTGGCAATTTACTATTTTTAGCAGTTTTTAACTTTCGAGGCCATTTTGAGGGCCTAAATGAAGGTTTTTCAGGATAGAGCTTTCCAATGATTTCACCCCCAAAATGAATCTCCTCGATGATACCTTTCCAACAAGCTATCACACGCCTAAAACAAATATTGTATGCAAAAGTTACGACCCCAGAAAGTTGATGTACTAACTTACCCAAATGGGGCCCACATGACTTTTGGCGATTCATCTCCTAGGGTTAAGTTTTTGGATGTCTAGGTTTTTTGGAATTCCTATTTATTGTAAAATTCCTTCAGAGCCTCATTGTAATCATCTTCTTTTGAATAGGAGTAGCTGTCACATCTCTTCTCAGAGATACGCTGCCACCATTCTAGCAAGTCTTTCACTCTGTATTTTTACAATCTCTGTACATTTATTTCATTAATAGAAATTGTGTATTACTGTATATCTGTGTTTATGGTTGCATCTATGATACATTTCTGTTATATTATCAAATATCTATGATATCACTGTGTATTTCTTTATTATATATCCACTCTC
>JASDQU010506053.1:61637-88449 GCA_032191745.1 Picea mariana | reverse complement strand
CAATTTATCAACAAGCTTTGTGCTTGCAGACATCTTGTACTTTCCGGTAACAAAAATGACCAAAAATTGAAAATGCTCAAAATCAAATTTTGATCTTACCAGGAGGTGCGCTTGGCTGAGGCGAGTAGCCTGGTGTCTTCAGATTTGAGAAATTCCAAATTTTACCCCTTCAAATTTTCTATGCGGATTTCTGGACTGGTGCTTCTGGTACTTCTGGTACTCTGGTACTTCTGGTACTTCTGGTACTCTGGTTTTTTGGTTTTCTGGTACTTTGTGAAACTAGGGTTTCACTTTTCGGAGAATCTAGCCACTGAAAAGGTGCACTCTAGGTGCCAAAATGATCCTTAGGGGAGGGCTCAACTTTCTAGGGTGGTAAATTGCTGAAAACACTCTCTTTTTCAAAACCCTAATTTTGGGCCCCGGTAACAGTGACGTTTTTCCTCTTGCAGATTGTGCTTTCTTCAGGTTGGCTTTGATACCATGTTAATGTTTATGCTATTATTATAGTTCTTTGCATTTCATAAAGATAAGAGCATAATAAGCACAATATCACTGAGAAATACACATCCACAATAGACACAACATTTATCCTGGGAAACCCTCTCAGGGAAGAAAACCCAGCAAAACTTCCTTATCATAAATAGCTTATCAAAAGTTCAAGAGATAACTCAACCAATACAGAAAATCCTCCTGCAAGAGATGCGCCACCCTTCTTCTCCTCTCACCAACTTGAAATGTCAACTTGCCTCGTAAGAGAATGAGCAAGTGAAGTGTGTGTTATAAGTGAGGCGCTAGCCTCTTATTTATACTAATCTGGCACGTGTGAAGAGTCACCAATTGGCTGGGACAACCTCTCTCACTAGGTGGGTAAATCCACCTTTAATTAAATCTTGCCCTTTCATTATAACTGCTGGGGTCGACTTCTTATTCTTTACATTATAATTGTCCGATGACCAATCCGCAAAAGGGGATTTGGTCCTTATACAATTACCGACTTGATTAATCCTCAATGGGGATTAATCTAATAATAAAAATAATAATAATGACATGATTAATCCACAATGGGGATTTAATCCAATAACAAAATAATAAGAATGCTCTTCGCAGTTACATTATTTCAACATCATTTACCAGTTATGAACATTTCTTTTCCAACGATACTCTATTGCACTTTACTTCATAAGCACTGATATACATATTGGCATGATTCACACATATACAAAAAAAAAAGGGCTTTCTTATACTCAGTGATGTTTTCTTTATGCACATTGATAACATACATTTTCCAGTAAGAATATGGGCAAATTATTATTATAACATCAAGAGAACACATAACAAAATGAATGTTGTTAACACAAGAACCAACATTCTTTATATTCATGGTTGTCACACAAGAACCAACCATAATAAAAATGTTAGTTGTTACTCATGTAAATCCCATCCTGGAAAACATTCATTATCATCACTCAAAGCCAACAGTCAGATGCCAAAATTTCTTGAGAAGATCCATGCATGGTTGCATGAGGACATGCAACAAGTTAAGTTGGGGGGCATGTTGGGGTTCAAAAATGTCCTATTTTCATTCACCTTTCCCTTCATCATTCTTCACATTTCATCACCCCATTAACCTTTCACAATATCATTTCCATAAATAGACTTGGGTTTCACCTTATTATTCTCCACTTTATTCATTTTAGTATTTAAAAGGAATTTGTGATTAAATGTTATAAAATCAACATGTTTTCATATATATCTCAAATATATGTGAGCTTTGTAATGTGTAGGAATATGAGAAGGATTAATTCAAAGGACTTCTCGAATACTTCCTCCACCATTTCAATATTTGAGGAGATAATTCAAGCCCATTCCAAGGAGAAGATCATGGAGATTTGGTTAGAATATCTTATCCAAGATATATGAGAGATATGTGTGAGGATTTGAAGGGATTATATTTTGTAATAATGGGAAATAGGTTGAGAGAAAAGTGGATCTGTAATAATGAGATGGTTATCTTATCTTCAAGGCTCTCATTTATAAAAGAGAGTGCTCTCTCTTCATGAGAATTCAATTAGGAGAAATTAGAATTCAATCAATTGTAAGTAGAGAATTAGAGTAGTCATTAATGGTAGTCATTAGGATTCGAAAGAGAAAGGGATTCTTAGCTATGATTCATGGTTTAGGTTTTCATGCTTTTATTATTTTGTTATGAAGATTGATTTGGTTATTGTAATAGAAGATTGTTTCATTGGCATGAGGCCACATATGTTGTTGTTTTATTTAACTCTTCACATGTTGTACTTTCTTTTCCTTCGTGTAGTTCTCCATTTCTAGATTAATTTCATTTATGCAATTTCCCATTCCTAGATTAATTTCATTTACGCAACTAGATTAATTCAATTTCCGTCATAGCTTAAACATTGGATTAGATTAGTTCTGCTTCAATATTGCATATACTTTGCATGTGCTTCGTCAGTTTACAAACCCTGGGTTGACAAATTAGATAGTTGGGTAAATACTACAATGTAATTAATTCAACATTAGTTTGGCCCAATGTAAGGATTGTTGTTCCTTTTGTTCTGATTGAGATTCCTTTTGTAGGTTGTGTTGTTCCTTTGAATAGAACAATTGTCGTTCCCTTTACAATTGTTGTTCCTTTACAGGTGTTTCATCTCTAGAGGCTCGGTATTGAAAATGGAAGCTAAGAACCTACGTAGGTGACAGGTAAAACGCTTGTGCTAGCACCTACCTTTGGTTGATGCATAGAGGTTGTTTTTAGGACATCTTTAGAGCCCAACACCTGACTACATACAACAGGCATCCAGTGATCATATTGAGGACACACAGATCAAGGGAACTCGACAACAAAGGATCCATCTTTATCGAGTCGTCAAAGCAGGGCAACTCCTGCACCAAGGCAAGTGGCTCACCTGGGGCCAAATTCAGCAGAAATTTCCTCATCTGATGGGGGAACTCAACGCAATGGAGACCATTGCTTCCTAAGGAGGGAGGATTGATCCAGGTGGATATCGGTGGCCACCCACCTTTTCTAGCTGGCTCAAAACAACTTTCTAGCAATTTTGATAATTTACTATTTTTAGCAGTTTTTCGGGTCCTGAACTTCCAGAGCCGTTTTGAGGCCCTAAACGACGTTTTTTGGGGTATGTTGTTGTTGCAAATATTCATCGTGAAATTTTGTTCAACTGTTGTAGTCCTTGGATATATCTTTCCAATGGGATATCATACACCTAAAATGAAGATCGTATGCAAAATTTACGACCCCGGGAAGTTGATGTACTGACTTACCCAAACGGGACCCACATGACTTTTGGCACTTCATCTTCTAGGGTTAGGTTTTTGGATGTCTAGGGTGTTTTGGCATTCTTTTTTATCGTAAAAATGCCTTCAGAGACTCATTGTAATCATCTTCTTGTGAATGAGAGCAGCCTTCACATCTCTTCTTAGAGATAAGCTGCCACCATTCCAGCAAGCTTGTTTCTGCTGCATTTTACAGTTTCCACCTTATTTCTTTATTGAATAGAAAACCAGTTTTACTGTATCTCTGTTATTTTGTGTTAAGAACCTGTTAATAATCTGTATTCATTTTGTTCTACTCACAAATTCCGGATCACTTATGGCTAAAGTTAGAAAATATGTATCAAATTAAAAATAAAGACACAGAAGACATTCCTATCAAGGATGAAGATGAAGACTCAACCATCAATAAAAGTAAGGATTCTCCACAATATTTCGATTGCAATAGCAGTAATATTGAATCCTCCTCTGCAAGCAAAGAAGAAGACTCGGAAACAAAAACAGAATGTTTTGTTAGCATATATCCTATGGAAGAAGAAGAAGAAAGACTATCAAAGGCCAAATAAAAGGTTGATTGGAGTCTCTATGAATACCTCTATCATCATAATGAATCAGACTATTGTTATCTTCATGACTACACTCAAGAATACCTTGACATGAGTCAAAAGCATGTCTTGAAAATAAATCAAATGCTCAAGGATAGTGATAAGATAATATATGAGCAGGACAATCAGTTAGAAGAGAAAGAAGATGAGATCGATAAGCTGAAGAAAGAAATTAGTCATGCAAAAGAAGAAAAGAAGGAAGATGATGTCTCAAGCAAAAACATTGCAGATCTAAAGGAACTAAGGGTAAAGTATGGAAATATTTAAATCCAACTTGAAGAATCCAAAAGGAGAGAAAAGGTAGTAAGGAATCAGTTGGATAAAAAGGAAGAATCTTGTCATGAGTTGGAAGCAGAAGTTGTGATTCTTAGAAAGAAGGTTGAGAAGTCAGACACCCAAAACAAGTTTTTGAACATCTCCATGACCCTGTATGAGATCTTAGATAGTCATAGATCAGAAAATAACAAATCTGGCCTTGGATACAATAAGGAAAAGATCAGTACCCCTAAGAAATCTGATGTAGGTCCTTCATTTGCAAAAAGTGAAAGCAGGTATGACTCAAGTTCTTCACGTTCAAGAAATAAAAAAAACAATACAAAATTTAGAAGATCAGATCATGGAAGACATCCAGAAGCTATTCATACACTCCAAAGCAAGTTCAGAAGAGTGACACCTTCATGGATGAATCAAACAAAGTATGAGAGTGTTTTTAATGGTTATTATTTTTCTTGTAATGAGTATGGTCATAAAGCCTAGGATTGTAGGCATCATGGAAGAAAACAAATTGGTAGGTTCAACAATAGTATAATATGTTGGAACTGCAATCATGTTGGACATATTGTTGCACATTGTTACACTATGAGATGCTATAATTGTGGTGGATATGGCCACAAAGCCTATAACTGTTGGAACTCAAGAAAATAGTCCATAAGAAATGCTTCACACAATATGACAACAAGAGTAAATAAGAAGATATGGAAAATAAAATCCCAAGTACCAAATAAGAAAGATGAGGAAAATATTGCTCCTGAAATTGATGAAGTTAATAATAGGAGTTTGGGGGATAAAACCTCTAATAAGGAATATTCTCAAAACAAGGATAAAGAATATTCTGGTGCACACAATGATGACGTTGATGATGAATCTTCAATGCTAGAACAACAAGAAGAAGTTACATATAAACCCATTGTGAAAAAAATATTAAAGTCATTACCTATGAGATATCATGCAAAGATTTCTTCAATTTCAGATAGATCTGATCTAAATACACTCACAGCTGATCAACTCCATGGGATCTTTACAACATCTGAAATGGGAACAGAGCATGATAAATCAACAAAAGATGAAATGGATTTCAAAGCATCCAAGACAAAGATAAATCAAGAGCAAAATCCTCAATCCAACCATCATGAAGAATATGATGTGAAAGAAGTCAATCTCATTAGAAAACTTAAGAAAGGACCAGGGAAGTACAAAGGCAAGATTCTTTTCAAATGTTTTAATTGTGGCAAAGTTGGTCATTTTTCATCCAAGTGCCCCTATCCCAAGGAGGACTGTGAAGATGAAGAAAATAAAAAAAATTGGTATCCTAGTTAGAGATCGATGAGAATCGATGAACAAAACCAAGGGTTGATTGAATAAAGATGAGCTACAATTGCATAGTATTCCAGTAGGACAGTGGCATCCACAGAAGCAACACTCTGATGTACAAAATGAGGTAAATGACATCCTACATAAATAACAAGAGAAGAAACCTTGTCAGAAAAGGATACCCTTTTAGAAACAAAGGGGGAGAATAGTTAGTAAATTAACAAGGGAAGAAACCTTGTCAGGAAGAGCTAGCTTTTCAGAAACAAAGGGGGAGAGTAGTCAGAAGCAAAGAGAGAGCATATTGACAGGGGGAGTCATTCATTTATGAAAGAAAAAGGTTGACTACATGAGGATCTACCATTGGATTGAGAAGTACTTATATAGACATATCATAGGAAAATAAACCCTTTGCCATTGATGTCAAAGGGGGAGAGAAACTTCATATAAAGGAAAACTTCATATAAAGTAAAACTTCATAAAAGGAAAGCATCAACACAGGGGGAGTTTTTGTATATGAAGTTAATGGGTTGAACTCAATGACAAAGGGGGAGATTGTTGGAAATATTGTCATTGATGTCAACAATCGATGTGATGATCTATTGTTAATGATGAATAAATATAGTTGAGATTGCCATTGATGTCAATAGTCAATGTGAGGATCTATTGTTAAATGAAAAATGAGATTGTCATTGATGTCAACAATATATCAGTTAAGAAAGAGATGTCAAACAATGTGCAAAGATCGAAAGAGCAAACAAGATAAGCAAGTAATTGAAAGATCAAAATCTCAGAAGGAATAACACATTGCACAGAGAGGAAATTCGTGACTATTGTTGATCACGATAGGATCAACAATCCAATGATTAAATCCCAGGAGGGTTATTGAATGGGGATGAATGCTCTGTAATAAGAAGTTCATTGCAAATGTACGGATGGGTTCCTTGAAAATATTAAGAAGTCAACCATTGCACAAGAAATTGTGAGAAGACACAATAGTTGTCCAATAAAAGAATTGACAACCCTTATAATCTTATAGAACATGATTAATCCCACATTGGAAGCATGAATAAATGCATATAGGTTTATATGCATGACTCTCTCCATAGCTTATCGATGCGTAGTGCAAAGGTATGGTGGGACCTCTAGGTGTTTGGACTCCACGCGAAGCTCACCAGCCTAGAGCCCGGGATGACCTGTCAGGCCCCCTACCTTTTGGTCAAAGTTACAACAACTGTCGATCTGATGAGGACTGATCTCGACTGTTAGATCAGGGAGAAGTTGCATGACATTTAGTTGTGAGTTTCCTTCGGAACTCTGGAATCGGAATATTAGGAGTGTCGAGGTGTCAAGGATCCCGAACTCCCAAAATCTAAAATTGTGATAAGATAAGGACCGTTGATCAGGAGGAGCAACATGGGTCGTTGATATGACGAGAGTGGCATACCAAATTTTGGGAATTCATAGAATTCAAGTTGAGAGAACAGAGCATGCTTCTTGAAATACCGAAACAAAAATTTGCTATCCAATCTAGACCATTGGATCGAGAGAGAATCCTAGACGTTGAAACCCAAGGGAATGTGGCGAAGGGTCATCGTTTCGCTGAATGGAAAGTCAAAGGAAGGAAGATCATAACCCTCCAAATTGTGAAACATGAAATTGCGATAGAATCGTGGACCGTCAGATCTGGAAAAAGTTGGAAGGTCATTTATTTAAACCAAGGAAAAATAACACAGCAGACCACGTCAAAAAGAACCTGTGACAAGGACACGTGGAATACCACGTCACTAAGCACACGTGGAATATTCAGACACTAACAAGTGTCAAGTAGGTATGGAATTTTAGGCATGTGTATATCACGAATCTGAGTGACACGAGGCAGCTACTTGGGACATGCCAAGTCATCAAGTGACGTAAGCAAGTTTATGTCACGTCGAGATTTTTTACATCGGGAGTTTTGAATAGTTGGAGGTAACAAAGACCCGAAGGGAAGAGTGCCAAGATCCCGGCAACCATCTACCTCAGTGCATGATCAAGTCACGACCGTCGAATCCAGTGTAGTTGCAAGGAGCATAAGACCAGGAGTTAGTTAAAACTCCAAAGCATCAAAATGATCTGATCCATTGGATCAAAATAACACGTGGAAAGTGATTGGAATTTCGTTGACTCACAGATTAGGAAAAGTCAAAGACAGTGCTGCATGAACTTGCGAAACGCAAAGTCACGAATTAATATGAGTCGTTGATTGCAAGGGAATCGAGGACCATAGATATGGTCCCAAGGAATCCGTCATTTCGTAGATCGAAAGATTGGCCAAAACATACAGTGATGAGAAGTGTTCAAAACCCGAAAATCCAAAGCTCCGAAGTCAAGGAGGAAGACACATATCAAGGTTCAAGTCATCTTGAGTGATGACAATAATAGACCATGTCAACGAACCACATCAGCAAGGACACGTGGCACAGTAAGACACTAACAAGTGTCAAGTTGATACATCATTTCAGGTATGTGAAAATCTTGAATATGAATGACACGTGGCAGCTAATATGCTTGTGACATGTCAAGAAGTGACGTCATCAATTTACGTCACAATGAGAATCCTGAAATCTCGACAACCGTACATCTCGATGAATGATTAATTCACAGCCGTCAAAGTTTGCAGTAAAAGTATGAGTGCAAGGTTAAAGTGGACCGTTGATGTATCTTCGCGAGATAAACATGAATCGTCTGATTGTATTGGCGATATCATAATCGAGAATTTTGCAATGTAGTAAGTCATGAAGACCCGATGGGAAAAACTTCGAAACTTTGTCAGAGGTCCATCTCATCAGAGATCAAATCATGACTCTTATTTTAATAAAGTGCTCATTTGGTCTAATTTCCTAAGCGTGAGGTCACCATCATTTGTCATATGGTAAAAAGGTTTAAAGGGATAGAATGTATGTCACTTAGTTGGCAAGCATGTGGTTCTATGCCATTGGTCATATGCTATAAGCGTTTTTAACTATACATTGCTATAGTTGGTAAAACCTGTGATCCTGTGATGCACGATTATATGAAATGGTTTGAAGGAAGCGCCTCCACGGAATCTAGTCTCTGTGAATATAACAGAGATTCGGGATCAACCATAAAGGATTAAATTGATCCATGACTGTGATCAATTTATGGAAACCTTTATCGTAAAATAAATAAACAATGATTAAGATTGATTAATCAAAGAGGTGCGATGTTCGAAGAATAAACTGATTCATAGTCATGATTAAAAGAGAATAAATCATGAAAATATGAATAAAGAATAAAAAGAAAAATGAAATTAATTAAAGTTTAGATTATCATTTTAAATGAAAAGGTACAATGGTTCAAATAAAAGGACACGTTGTTTTAAATTTCACACCAGTTTGAAGATTATATAAACGAGAAAAAGTGGTGAGAAGAAATGGTGTCTGCAGTTGAGATTAGAAGAGCAATAGTTGAAGCAGATTCCAAGAAGATATCAAATGAAAGGAAATGTGAATAACAGAGAGAAGATAAAATGTAGTTCAGAACAGAAGTTAAATAAGCTGAAGCATATTCCGAGAAGATATCAGAGGAAAGGAAATGTGATTACAGAGAGAAGATGAAATGCAGTGATAAGAGTTTTATAGTATACATCTAATCATAAAATATAGTTGATTCTATAATGGATCACTAGTACTAGAGTTGAATAAACTCTAATTGTATAGATTGGGTTCTATCAGCAAGCTGGGTCTTGCAGCAAGTTGGTTCTTGGCTGAGAGTTGGTGCTCTCTGAGGAGTTGGTGCTTCTCATTTCAGTTGGTGCTGAAACTTTAGGTGGTACTAAAAAGAAAATCCTTGGTCACATATTCATATTACTATGTTCATATTTATTATACAAAAGCTTATACAAAACATCTGGTGTCTTTGTGTTCATTGTAATTATGATGTGATTGTTATTAATCTATTCAATTTTGTTTGAACTGTTAACTTATGAAAAGAAATTGTTAAAATAGTCCACACTAATTCACCCCCCCCCCTCCTCTTAGTGTGGGTCATGTGTTCTTCACTCGAGAAGGTACAAATCACCCTTTACAGGTACTCATACCTCTCGGTAACCATTGGCTACCACCAAAAATCTTTCCCAAGAATCGCCCTTTTTCAAAGAAGTTTGGCATGGAAAATTTTGCACCAGTAAGCACTCCCATGACTACCAGTTGCAAACTCAACAAAGAGGACAATGCTCCAGAAATAGATCAAACCATGTATAGGTCCATGATAGGAAGTTTACTTTATCTCAGAGCTTCAAGGCCTAAAATTATGCAAGTTGTTGGTTTGGTAGGGAGGTTTCAGTCCAATCCCAAGGAAACTCATGTTCTTGCATTCAAAAGAATATTCAGGTACTTGTAAGGCACTATTGATTTTGGATTTTGGTATAGGAAAAACACAGACCTCATTCTCAGAAATTAAACAAATGCATATTGGAAAGGAAATATTGATGATAGAAAAAGAATTAGTGGAGGTGCATTCTTCCTTGTCAGTTGTTTAGTATCCTGGCTCAACAAGAAACAAACTTCCATTTCCCTTTCTACAGTTGAAGCAGAGTATATAACTGCAACATCCTATTGTATGCAAGTATTGTGGATAAAGACCAATCTTAAGGATATTCAAGGTCATTGTGATCAACATGTTTCCATAATGTGTAAAAATATAAGTGTTATTAATATCTCTAAAAATCATGTTCAACACTCTAAAAATGAGCATATACCCATCAAGTATCACTTTCTCAAAGAGTAGGTTTAAGATCAGGTGGTTAAAATAGAATATGTTCCTTCCAAAGAGCATGTCACGGATATATTTATCAATCCATTACCTTGAGACTCCTTTGAGTACTTCGGAGAGAATTTTGGATTATTTCCCACTCCTCATTAAGGAGCATAACCTTCATGACCGGTTGAACGTTGTTGAAAGACTTGTTCAGCCTCAGGGGAATAGTCCAAGAAATTGACCAGCGGGAAATAAAACATTCAGATAGGGGAGGTCACTTTCAATATGTGCACAGTCTGTAGGGATGATCCCTTTTCCATTGATGTCAAAGGGGGACAAAAATAGAGTTGTGACAAAGAGGATCATACAGTAAGGGGGAGTGAAGGCCAGAGGAACACACGGATAGGGGGAGCCACTCAAAAATACATTTTCCATCAATGAAAAAGGGGGAGTTTGTCAATCATATGTTATCATTGATGTCAACATAGTGCACAGACAGTATGGTGCAAAGTCGGCACACAGGAAGTGGAAGTGTGTGGAAGTATGTATGGCGCAAAGTTGGCCCACAGGTAGAGGAAGTGCACGGAAGGGTTCTTTCTACTATACTATAGTAGATCCACATGAAATATAAATCCTAGAATAAATTGAGAAAGGTTTAAAACATAAGTGCGTAGAAGGATTGAAGGATGAAGGGATCAACAATGCAAAATAAATCACGGAAGTGATTGAGTCTTTCAGAAGTGCATGCAAAACAGGAGGATGACATACGATGTAGTTCAGATGTAAAGTAGATTGCTAAAAATTCCCTTTTTTGTGATTGCAGATTGAATCAGCAGATGTTTGTGCTACAACGCAATGACGGATGTGAAAATATTGTAGGGTTCCTTGATCAAAGCTACGAGTGACAGAGTGGACTGCGATGGGATGAGTGAAAATTTAGAGTCACCAGGGTGAGATCATAATCCGGTGGGGCACCTAGGTGAGTATGTTGCAAGGAAAGTGTGACATGTTGAAGACTTGTGATTTGTATCTTGTACCCTTATTATATATGTGTAGTAGATGCTCTGTAAACAAGAATGTGAATTAATGGGACAATGAATGATTTGGTAAAACAAGAAATATTTGGTCTGTTTGAGTTAGTCAAAATGTACAGAATAGAATTTTGTCCACATATAACTAATTGGACTTTGATTTGGTCAAAATATGTCCACAATGTAACTAGCATATGTCCACATACTTTATTTGGACATAAGTGTAATTGAAAGAAGTTTGATTTGGTCAACATTTGTCCCTGATGTTATTTTTATGTGTCCACATACAGGAAGGGGAACTCGGGAAAAAACACTATAAATAAGGACGTTCTCTGTTCGATTTAATGCACAGATGAAAAGAGAAGAAAAAGGACCTATAATTTTTCAACAAAACTATCACATTAATTTGTGTAGAGAAAGGTATGGTTCTATAAGAACATTTTTAAATTGAATTTAGAGTGGTAGGGTGGTGCTAGGGCGAGCGGAAGCTCATAGAATATTGGTGTCCTCATTATATATGATAGGTTGGTTCCTAAGAGGATTGGTGTCCTCATTATTTGTGACAGGTTGGTGCCTGAGAGGATTGGTATCGTCATTTGCGTTAGGTTGGTGTCTGAGAGGATTTGTGTTCTCATTATCTACGATAGGTTGGTTCCTGAGAGGATCGGTGTCCTCATTTGCAACAGGTGGGTGCCTGTAAAGATAAAAAAATTGTAAATTGTAAATTGTAAGTTGGTGCTTGCAAAAGAACATAAAGAAAGTTGTTTTATGGTTTTCTCCCGCATTGGGTTTCCACGTAAAATTTCCGGTGTAATGTGTTTTATGTGTTGTGTTTTGTGTTGTACATGAACTGTTGATTAAGTAAGCATGTATAAACAAATTTATTTTGTTACAAAGGAAAGAAAATTAATAAAACTGATACAAAATTGATTCACCCCCCTCCCCCCTCTGAGTATTGTTGTAAGTTATAACAACTTTATGTGAAAATCAATGGATTCTTATTGTCCTTCGTGGTGGAGAATCAGGTCTTAGATTTTCCATTTTCAATATTTATATTCCCAATAGATATATGGAAAAAATAGAATTTTGGAGTTCCTTATTCACCACTAAGGAAAATTTTGATATATCGATTGTTATAATGGCTATATATTTCAATACAATTCTCCAAAACTCAGAAAAAAGAGGTGTTAGTTGTGTTTGAGACCCAATGCGAGAGAATATGAAAGATCTTATCTCTTACTAGGATCTATAGGATATTAATCCTTATAAACGGAATTACACATGAAGAAACAAATGTTATGGTCTTGTTATCCCCAATTCCTATGGATAACTAAGGATATCATGTCTCGATGCCCTTAGGTTGCAGACATGGAGTACCGACAGATGGCTTGACCAACAATGTCCACTTGCATAAACAAAGACCCACCTCACCACCATAGCTCCAGGTTCATCATGATGGTATCATCAACTGGCCTTTGGAAGACATTGGGTCTTATTCCATGAGGTATAAGTCATGTATTATGGTGAGTGTCTTTTCAACACTTGAGGCATTTGATTTGTTACATCTATTACTTCTCTTGATTATCTGATGTTTTCTTGGACATTATTCTCTTTGCCCTATTTTACCTTGGTGGTTGACATTACACCCTACTAAGTGGGTCACTCTTAGGGATAGGGATGCTACTAGGAGGTCCTTTGTATGAGTCATCATTCCATTCTTGACCATACTTTTCACTTTACACACTTCATCCCCTCATCTCCTTACCTTTTGGGATTTTCGGGTGTACTGACCCAAGAAGGGGTTGTCCCTCATTACATGACAAGAAGGAGATGAAGTCCCAAAGGATTGTAGCTAGAAAGAGATAAAATCCAAACCATTAACCTTCTATATGCTCTCCCAGGGATCTTTAAGACAATGAAACATCTCTCATAATAATAGATGGGACCCATGAAAGAATAGCTAATAACAAATGCCAACTAGGGAGGGGCATGTGTGGGAATTGCTTTTAATTCTTAGGTAGAAACCCAACACATGTTTCCAACTTGGGGAAGCATGATGTGACAAGAATAGAGTCAAGGTGGGCACAATTTTTATTTCTTAGGTATAATCCCCACTCTGGCTTCAACCTGGAAACATCCTAAAACTAATTAAAGGAAATAAATGGGCTTCGAAAAAGGTTGCATTGAAAATGAAGGTGCAACACACCCTATACAAAGGCACCCATAAGTGAGACACTACAAACCTGTGTAAGTCATGAGCCCCATGACTAAACATCTTCCCATCATCCATGTCACATTATCCACATGACTTAGAAGTAGCCCCCCTTGGGAAACACCCCTAAACTTAAGCGATGATTCACCCAATAGGTCGTTTTGTCAACCATCCCATACCTAAACTTGGAAAATTGCTTAGGGTCTTTGAGCATTGGTTTATTTTGATGAGGTAGTTTGGATGTAAATGATTATATGTCTCTCTTATAGATTTGATTACTCATAATGATTCTTTTACTTGATATCCTTGGAGGGTGTATCCATTTTATTTTGCAGGACCCAGCTGGTGGATATTTTTAGAGGAACAAGCCTAGTTTGGGATTTCATGGGGCTTCAACCCCACAGGTTGAATTCCAAGGTCCCACATGTCGGATCATGGTGAATTTCCTTTGGAGGCCTAGAGGACACCTTCGAGGAACTTTCCTAGCCCTCACATGCCAAATGATTTGCTTGGAGGGGCCGAAACATCACCCTTGAGGAGTTAACATCATCATTAGGGCTAGGGTTTTGGTGGTGAAGTTGTTATTTGTTGACACTTGGAATGACTTGGTGGGAGGAGGCTATAGAATATGAGAAGGAGGATTTATGAGCCCCAACGAATTCAAATTCCTTCTCCAACGACTTTCTCAAAGGGACAAAACATCACCCCTAGAGGGGTGACGTCATTTTAGGGTTTCTATTGTGCACTTTTTAGACTTCAAGTTTGAATTGAAAATGAATTATTTGTGTAAAGGGGAAAAATAAGGGTTGTTGTCCCCTTATTTTTTGTTTACCCTAAGTTAAGTGGACAAAGTGCGTTTAAGAGATTTTTTATAAATAGAGATCATTTGAATCTCATTTTCATCATAACTCTCCCATTGTAAGAATCACTTGGCTGAAATTTTCACTATACTTGGGGATTCTTGGTGTTTATATCTCTTGAAAATGGTTTTTGATGTTATATTTTGATGAATGTATGAGCTAAGGTGGTGCGCACCTCTAGAAGACTTCTTTATTTCTCTTGGATGGTAATTTTCTTGGTGAACTAGGGTTTGATCTCTCTCTTTCTTGGAATTGGTAAGGAAAAGTATGCATTTGTTAGCTATTTCTTGCTCTTTCTTGGTTATTGTTGGTTAAAACCCTAGGAAGAGTATGTTGTATACACCCTCCATTAAGCTTCATCTAATTTTCTGAGTTTACAAGTCATTTTGCAAGGGTCATTAGAAGGAATACGAGTGTGTATACCCTCTTAGATTTTACCCTAGTTTGATTAGCATACCCTAGGGAGTAAGAGGATTTACACCTCTAGGGACCTTGTTGATAAAATTTATGTTTAAGGACTCCATTCACCCAAATATTTAAAGACATTAATTTGATTTTTACATTGGAGATATATATTACTTGCCTTTGTAAATGTGAAAAGTCAAGATTATGAGATTGTCTAAGTTGGAATCAATTTTATGTTGTTTATGTTTGATTGAAACACTAGGGTGTCTCAATTTAATGAGTACTTATCGCTGTTGTAATAAAAAAATACACAACCACTAGGTCTGCAGAAAACCCTAAATAAATATCTAAATAATTCACAGTTCAACCGTAAAAAATTGCTAACAATTTACCCCTACTATCAACTAAGACTAACGCACTTTTTGGGTGGTTTCTTGGCAAGTTATGGTGGTTGAATTTTATGTTGTAAAAACTTGTTTTCTACATCCTTAAGGATGATAATTATCCCTGTAGTAACTTGTGTATTTCAGACTTGTTTCATGCTAAAATCTTGCTCTTTCATTCTTGGTTTAAACTAGTATTCACTAGCTTGTCTCTTGCTTATTTAATCAGACTTTTAGCATCTTTATTTTCAGCTCTTACTATATTTTTTTTGTTGATATATATTATTGTTTATTGATTCAATTAGGGATAGAAAGCTTAACGTTCTTTTCTACTTAACATATTACATGCATACTTTTCTTTCCTTGTGTCTTGAGAAGGTACAAATCACCCTTTACAGTTACTCATACCTCTCGGTAACCATTGCCTACCACCAAGAATATTTCCCAAGAATCACCTTTTTCAAAGAAGTTTGGCATGGAAAATTGTGCACTAGTAAGCATTCCCATGACTACCAATTGCAAACTCAACAAAGAGGATGACACTGCAAAAATAGATCAAACCATGTATAGGTCCATGATAGGAATTTTACTTTATCTCACAGCTTCAAGGATTAAAATCATGCAAGTTGTTGGTTTGGTAGGTAGGTTTCAGTCCAATCCCAAGGAAACTCATGTTATTGCATTTAAAAGAATATTCAGGTACTTGCAAGGCACTATTGATTATGGATTCTAGTATCCAAAAAACACAGACCTCGTTCTCAGAAATTAAACAGATGCATATTGGGAAGGAAGTATTGGTGATAGAAAAAGCATTAGTGGAGGTGAATTCTTCCTTGGCAGTTGTTTAGTATCCTGGCTCAACAAGAAACAAACTTCCATTTCCCTTTCTACAACTGAAGTGGAGTATATAATTGCAACATCCTATTGTACACAAGTATTGTGGATAAAGACCAATCTTAAGGATATTCAAGTTCCTTGTGATCAACAAGTTTCCATCATGTGTGAAGATAAAAGTGTTATTAATCTCTCGAAAAATCATGTTCAACACTCTAAAATTGAGCATATACCCATCAAGTATCACTTTCTCAAAGAGTAGTTTTAAGATCAAGTGGTTAAAATAGAATATGTTCCTTCCAAAGAGCATGTCACCCATATCTTTATCAATCCATTACCTTGGGACTCCTTTGAGTGCTTCAGAGAGAATTTTGGATTCTTTCCCACTCCTTATTAAGGAGCATAACCTTCATGGCCAGTTGAAGGTTGTTGAAAGATGTGTTCCGCCTCACGGGGACAGCGCAAGAAATTGAGTAGAGAGAAATACAAAAATCAAACAGGGGGAGTCACTTTCAAGATGTGCACAGTATGTAGGGATGATCCCTTTTCCATTGATGTCAAAGGGGGATAAAAATAGAGTTGTAACAAAGAGGAGCATACAGTAAGGGGGAGTGAAGGCCAGAGGAACACACTGATAGGGGGAGCCACTCAACAATAGAGTTTTGATCAGTGATAAAGGGGGATTTTGTCAATCATATGTTGTCATTGATGTCAACATGGTGCATATACAATATGGTGCAAAGTTGGCACATAGGAAGAGGAAGTGTGTGGAAGTATGTATGGTGCAAAGTTGGCACACAGGTAGAGGAAGTGCGCGGAAGGGTTCTTTCTACTATACTATAGCAGATCCACCTGAAATAGAACTCCTAGAAGAAATTGAGAAAGGTTGAAAACATAAGTGCATACAAGGATTGAAGGATGAAGGGATTAGCAACACAAAATAAATCATGGAAGTGATTGAGTCTACCAGGAGTGCATGCAGAACAGGAGGATGGCATACGATGCAGTTCAGATTTAAAGTAGACTGTAAAAAAATCCCTTTTTTGTGATTGCAGAGTGAATCAGCGGATGTTTGTGCTACAATGCAATGACAGATGTGAAAATATCATAGGGTGCCTTGATCAAAGCTACGAGTGACAGAGTGGAATGTGATGGGATGAGTGAAACTTTAGAGTCACCAAGGTGAGCTCATAATCTAGTGGGGTGACTGGGTGAGTATGTTGCAAGGAAAGTGCGACATGTTGAAGACTTGTGATTTGTATCTTGTACCCTCATTATATCCGTGTAGTAGATGCTTTGTAAACAAGAATGTGAATTAATTGGACAATGAATGATTTGGTAAAACAATAAATATTTGGTTTGTTTGAGTTAGTCAAAATGTACATAATAGAATTTTGTCCACATATAACTAACTGGACTTTGATTTGGTAAAAATATGTCCACAATGTAACTGCCATATGTCTGCATACTTTATTTAGACATAAGTGTAATTGAAAGAAGTTTGATTTGGTCAAAATTTGTCCACAATGTAATTTTTATGCATCCACATATAGGAAGGGGAACTCAGGAAAAAAACACTATAAATAAGGATGTGCTTTATTCGATTTAACGCACAAATGAAAAGAGAAGAAAAAGGACCTATAATTGTTCAATGAAACTATCACATTAATTTGTGTTGAGAAAGGTACAGTTCTATAAGAACATTTTTAAACTGAATTCACAGTGGTAGGGTGGTGGTAGGGTGAGTTGAATCTCATAGAATATAGGTGTCCTCATTGTTTGCGACAGTTTGGTGCCTGAGAGGATTGGTATCCTCATTTGTGTTAGGTTGGTGTATGAGAGGATTGGTGTCCTCATTATCTGCGATAGGTTGGTTCCTGAGAGGATTGGTGTCCTCATTTGTGACAAGTGGGTGCCTGTAAAGATGAAAAATTGTAAATTGCAAGTTAGTGCTTGCAAACGAACATAAAGAACGATGTTTTATGGTTTTCTCCCGCATTGGGTTTCAACGTAAAATTTCTAGTGTAATGTGTTTTATGTGTTGTGTTTTGTGTTGTACATGAACTGTTGATTAAGTAAGCATGTATAAACAAATGTAATTTGTTACAAAGAAAAGAAAATTAATAAAATTGATATAATATTGATTCACCCCCCTCCCCCCTCTGAGTATTGTTTTAAGTTATAACAACTTTATGTGAAAATCAATGGATTCTTATTGTCCTTCGTGGTGGAGAATTAGGTATTAGATTTTCCATTTTCAATATTTATATTCCCAATAGATATATGGAAAAAATAGAATTTTGGAGTTCCTTATTCACCACTAAGGAAAATTTGGATATATCGACTGTTATAATGGCTATATATTTCAATACAATTCTCCAAAACTCAGAAAAAAGAGGTGTTAGTTGTGTTTGAGAACCAATGCGAGAGAAGATGGAAGATCTTATCTCTTACCGGGATCTATAGGATATTAAGCCTTATAAAGGAAATTACACATGAAGAAACAAATTTTATGGTCTTGTTATCCCCAATTCCTATGGATAACTAAGGATATCATGTCTTGAGGCCATCAAGTTGCAGACATGGAGTTCCGAGAGACGCCTTGACCAACAGTGTCCACTTGCACAAACAAACACCCACCTCACGACCATAGCTCTAGGTTCATCATGATGGTATCATCAGTTGGCCTTCGAAAGACATTGGTTCTTGTTCCATGAGGTACAAGTCAGGTATTATGGTGAGTGTCTTTTCAATACTTAAGGAATTTGATTTTGTTACATCTATTACTTCTTTTGATTATCTAATGTTTACTTGATCATTATTCTCTTTGCCCTGTTTTACCTTGGTGGTTGACATTACACCCTACTAAGTGGGTCACCCTTAGGGATAGGGATGCTACTAGGAGGTCCTTTGGATGAGTCATCATGTCATTCTCGACCATACTTGTCACTTTCCACACTTCATCCCCTCATCTCCTTACCTTTTGGGATTTTCAGGTGTATTGACCTAAGAAGGGGTTGTTCCTCATTACATGACAAGAAGGGGATGAATTCCCAAAGGCTTGTAGCTGGAAAGAGATAAAATCCAAACCATTAACCTTCTATATGCTTGCCCAAGGATCTTTAAGACAATGAAACATCTCTCATAAAAATGGATGGGACTCATGAAATAATAGCTAATAACAAATGCCAACCAGGGAGGGGCGTGTGTGGTAATTGTTTTTAATGATTAGGTAGAATCCCCACACATGTTTCCAACTTGGGGAAGCATGATGTGACCAGAATAGAGTCAAGGTGGGCACAATTTTTATTTCTTAGGTAGAAGCCCCACCTTGGCTTCAACTGGGAAACATCCTAAAACTAATTAAAGGAAATAAATGGGCTTGGAAAAAGGTTGCATTTAAAATGAAGGCGCAACACACCCTCTACAAGGGCACCCGTAAGTGAGACACTACAAACCTGTGTATGTCATGAACCCCATGCCTAAATGTCTTCCCCTCATCCATGTCACATTATACACATGACTTAGAAGTATTCCCCTTAGGGAAACACCCCTAAACTTAAGTGATGATTCACCCAATAGGTCGTTTTGTTAACCCTCCCATACCTAAACTTGGAAAATTGCATAGGGTCTTTGAACATTTGTTTATTTTGATGAGGTAGTTTGTATGTAGATGCTTATATGTCTCTCTTATTGATTTGATTACTCATAATGATGTTTTTATTTGATATCCTTGGAGGGTGTATCCATTTTTTTTTTCAGGACCTAGCTGGTGGATATTTTTGGAGAAACAAGCCTATTTTGGGCTTCCATGGGGCTTGAATCCCACAGGTTGAATTCCAAGGGTCCACATGTCATATCATGGTTAATTTCATTGGATTCCTAGAGAACACCTTGGAGGAACTTTCCTATCCCTCACATGCGAAACTATTTGCTTGGAGGGGCCAAAAAATCACCATTGAGGAATTGACATCATCATTAGGGATAGGGTTTTGGTGGTGAGGTTGTTATTTGTTGAAGCTTGGGATGACTTGGTGGGAGAAGGCTATAGCACATGAGAGGGAGTATATATGAGACCCAATGACTTCAAATTCCTTCTCCAATGACTTGCTCAAAGGGACAAAACATCACCCCTAGAGGGGTGACATCATTTTAGGGTTTCTATAGTGCACTTTTTAGATTTCAAGTTTGAATTGAAAATGAATTATTTTTGTAAAGGGGAAAAATAAGGGTTGTTATCCCCTTATTTTTTTTTTTACCCTAACTTAAGTGGACAAAGTGTGTTTAAGACATTTTTTATAAATAGAGATCATTTCAATCTCATTTTCATTGTAACTCTCCCATTGTGAGAGGTACTTGGCTGAAATTTTTTGGAAGGTTTACAATTTGGAGTAAGCTTGTCATTGATGGAAAGAACAATGATGGCAAAGATCAGCATGATCAGCAGCGTAGTGATAATGGAAGAGTAAACTCCATTTTAGAATTTTGGATACTGGGAGTTGAAGTGTCGAAACACTTCACCACCGAAGTGGCGAAATCGCGAAGTGAAGAAATCGCAAGGTGGATGAAATCGCGAAGCGGTGAAATTGCGAAGGTGGATCAAAATCGTGAAGCAACGAAATCGCGAAGTGGCAAAATCACAAGAAGATCTAGACCATAGGATCTAGGGTATCTATGAAGGCTCAATAGCCGTTAGATATGGTGAAGCTGCAAGGCAGATAAGTCCAAGATTCATCCAACTCCCCAAAACTGTGAAGGAATCCTAACCGTCCATCGGGGACAGTCATGGACCATTGATCAAGAGGACACGTGGTGGAAGATTGTCATGTCGCTGACTGGAAAGTCAAAGGAATGGGGTTCCCTAACTTCTCAAATCCATGATATGTGAAATCATGAAATAATCTCAACCGTTAGATCGAGGCCAAATATGGACCGTTGATCAGGCACAATGAAGGCTCATGGAGTTGCGAAGTCCCTATAAAATATTGACCGTTGATCCAAGAGGGACGTGTGGCAAAAGATCAAAGAATGTCAAAGCTCCATCTCGGAGTTTCACGTATCAGAACTTGGAGTGACGAGAACCTCCATCATAGGAATCACGAGATGTGAACTCGCGATAAGATCTGGACCATCAGATCACCAAGGGTTCTGGATCATTGATCTAAGCTCCATCTCGGAGCTTCGCCTATCACGACTTGGAGTGACAAGAACCTCCATATAAGGAACCGTGAGATGCGGATTCACGATAAGATCTAGACCATCAATTCACCAAGAATGTGGACTGTCGATCTGAGCTCCATCTCGGAGTTTCTCCTATCGCGACTTGGAGTGACGAGAACCTCCATCTAAGGAACAACGAGATGCAAGATTGCGATAAGATCTGGACCTTCAGATCTATGGATATTTCAACTGTCGATCAGACTCGATGAAGTTTTTAAACTCATGAAATATGAAGCACCTTTTTGGCATAGCCTATGGTCACTGTCGGTGGTCATGAGAAGTGAAGGAGTCAGTTTAGATAAGCTCCATTTCGGGGTTTCGGGGATAGTGACTTCGAGAGTCGAGATGCCTCATCTCTAGATTCACGAAATGTGAAATCGTGAAAGAACTTTATGCATAAGCGCATGGTCTCAGCCGGTGGTCACACCATCGAAGAGCTGAAGAGAAGAGTATGTGCAGACAAGCTTCCTTTCGATGTTTCGGGGATCGCGACTTGGAAAGTCAAGAAACTTCACAACGAAATTAATGAAAAGGTGAAATGCAAAATCATGAAAATCACATTATGAACAAGCACTTGGTCATAGCCATGGTCATATAAAGGAAGTAGCCAATGCAGAAAATCTCTGTTTCAGAGTTTCGGAACTTGTGACATGGAGACTCAAGATGTCTCATCGCAGAATCTTCGAATTGCGAAAGTGTGAAATGGGTAAATAACGCAAGAACTCATCAAAGTTAATCCAATGATGCAGGTGAACATGAGCACGATCGGAGGGATAATGTTGATCCTCACAGTGTAACTACTAGAAACCATTGATGGTTTCTAACAGAGGATGCAAAGAGACTTCTGTGTGATTTCCAGAGGAGCTGAAGAGTTACATGGAATCTACCAATGGAATGAAGATGATTCGTGGAGGAAATTGATAGCTGGATGGAGCTCGTAATTGAAACAGAAAGGATGAGCTCGACTGTAACAGAGAAGACAAAGAGTCTCAACTGCCAGAGAGAAAAAGGAATCTCGGCATAACACCTAGTGATGATAGACACAGGGGTTGAACTGCCAGAGACGCTGAAGAGTCGCGATGATGATCACTCAGAGAACTTAATATGTGGAGGAGATTGGCACGGAATGAGCATGCAGAGGAATGGCGAATATTGCATGCACAAAATGCACAAAAGCTATATATACACGGTACAAAGAAGAGCTGTGGTTGTTGTTGTTGAAGGTGATTCATGCATGAAGGAGGAGGGAAGTGCAGCAGTTGAATTGAACAGAAGAGGAACTATGCAGTGAATGGACATGGCGCACATAGCATAAAAGGAATAAGAATAGACAGCGCAAGTCAGGTGTGCAGGAAGGCAGTGAGGCAGACAGAGCAACGAAATGCAGTAGAATAGTGATGAGATTGGTAAGCTATTATTGAACACTATATCACTGTAATAGGTCTCAGTATTTCATATTCATAATCCAGGGTGGTAGGGAGGTGCTAGGGAGGACTGTTGTCCTCAGAGGTTCAAGTGGGTGCTTGAACAAAGGGATTTGTAGCTTCCTTCTAGTCGATGCTAGAGAAACCAGGGAGTTTGTGCTTCCTTCTAGTTGGTGCTAGAGAAACCAGGGAGTTGGTGCTTCCTTCTAGTGGGTGCTAGATAAAAACAGAGAGTTGGTGCTCTTGGAAAGTTGCATCTTGCAAAATAGAGGTTGTATCCTCACAATGAGTTGGTGCTCATATGTATGATAATGTAAAGAATGTAAATAATACTTATCACATAAAGAAGAAGAGGTTTTTACCCTGTATGGGTTTCCTTGGGAAATATCTATCTCTGTGTTTCTCATATATTTGAATGATGTTGAATGTGCCATTGTTTATTTCCCTGCATTATTATGATCATCATTGAGTGCCTTATAAATATTTTAAATAAGCATAATTGTTTAAGCTCGGTGACAACTGATTCACCCCCCCTCTCAGTTGTCCAACAATTGGTATCAGAGCCAACCCCTTTTATCTAAGGGTAGATCCTAGAGCTTAAACATATCAATCCATGAAGGAAATTCAAACAATAAGGCCCCTTTGTTCAATGGAACAAACTTTGCCTTCTGGAAAGTTAGAATGAGAACCTACATAATGTCGTTAGGTGCAGATGTCTGGGATGTGGTAGATATTGGTTATGTAAAGCCAGTTGTGCTAGCTAATAAGGATGATAAACTAGAATTTAGCTTCAACTCTAAGGCTATGAATGCTATCTTGAGTGGGATTGCAGAAGAAGAATTCGTAAAAGTTATGCACCTAGGAACTGCCAAAGAAATGTGGGACAAACTCATTAGCAGTTATGAGGGTAATGAGAAGGTAAAGGATGCAAAGATTCAAACCTACAGAATACAGTTTGAACAACTAAAGATGAAGGAAGATGAAACTGTTGGAAAATACTTTCTGAGAGTAGAAGAAATGGTAAATGCAATGAAGGCACTTGGTGAAACAATTGATGAACCTTCTTTAGTTCAGAAAATCTTGAGATCTCTCCCAGATAGGTTCAACCTGAAGGTCTCTGCTATAGAAGAACTTAATGATCTAAAAACCTTGGAGTTTGATCAACTGCTAGGAACATTGATTGCATATGAAATGAGAATAGTTAAAGATAAACCCACCTCCAGAGAAGCATCATTTAAACTAGACAAGAATGAGGATTCTGAGCCCGATGAAATTGAAGAAAAATTTGTGAAGAGACTGAAGAAGGGATCAGGCAAATACAAAGGTAAACTGTCTTTCAAATGTTTCAACTGTGGTAGGATAGGTCATTTTGAAAATAAACGTCCCCACAAAGGAAAGGATCAGACATGTGATGATGGGGAGAAGTACAAACATGGAAATTTCTTTAAAGAGAAAAACTTTAAGAAGAAAAGTATGTGCGTAAACAATGATGATGATCCTTCAGATGATGAAGAAAATGACTCCTCTATTGAAGATAAACTAAATGACTTTATACTTATGGCCAAAGAGGATTATGATAATAAAAGCATAGGGAGTGATGAAGAAGAAGCTATGGTTGACATGGAAGGAGAACTGATTAGTGCACTGGAAGAGATTGACAAAATAAGAATCGAGAATAGAAAGCAAAGACAATTGTTAATACAGTTCAAGAAAGACAGTAAAGAACCTGATGAAGACCTTGTCTTACTAAAAGTAGAATTGGAAGAGGCAAAGAAAATCGAAAAGATTCTAAAATAGAAGCTATCAGAAAATAATGCAAGATGTGAAGCATTAGAACAAGAAGTAGTGAAAACAAGGAAAGAAATGGAGAAGTTTCAATCCTTGTATAATCAGAATCTGTCAAGTATCAAAGCCTTAGAAGGATTGGCCACCATTCTGAATCAGCAAAGGAATCCAAAGCTGAAAACTGGCTTGGGTTATGAAGAGGGATCAAGCAGTGGTAAGCCAGGAAATGAAGAACCCATCAAGTTTGTCAAAAGTACAACCAATGACAATAACAAACCTGTAGAAACAAAGGAAGACAATCAGCCACCCAGGTCGAGTAAGGTAAAAGATGCGCTCACTGCTAAAAGACATCATCATCCTAGAAGAAATCGATTTGCTCAAAGAAGACAACCATTTTCCAGGTACAAAGAATTTTTCCATGGCTGCTATTACTACTGTGCTAACTTTGGTCACAAAGATGTAAATTGTTCCTTAAGACTTAGATATGAGCAATTAATATTTCAAAGGAATAAATACTTGCCACAACAAAGAATGATGTAGCCAAGTAACAAACCTTCACTGATTGCCAATTGCCAAATTAAGTCCAGGGATATGCAACTAAAAAGGTCAAGAAATAATCAACAGTCAATGAGTAGACAATGCTGCACCAATAAGTTTGACCTGTTGAACAATGAGATTGAATGCTACATCTGTCATAACTATGGACACAAATCTATAGACTGTCGTCTAAGGTAATATGAACCAGATTCCAAATTCCCTACTGAAAATGTTAAGTTTTGGAAGAAGAATGAAAGTGACAAGTGTGGATTAGTGTTGTCCGCTCAAAGAAGAACGAATCCTTGGTATATAGACAGTGGATGCTCCAAATACATGATGGGAGACAAAGGCAAGTTTCCATCTCTAATTGAAAGAAAATCAGGAAACGTAACCTTTGGAAATGATGCTCCAAGGAAAATAAAGGGCAAAGGGATGGTGAGCTTAAGTAATGGAAAAGGAAAAGCCCAAGATGTTCTCCTTGTAGATGGGCTGAAACATAATCTACTCAGTGTAATTCAAATGTGTGATAGAGGATGTGAAGTGGTGTTCACATCTAAGGACTGCAAGATAAAATCTGTAACCTTAGGAAAAGTGGTGGCCAAAGGCATAAGGACAGAAAATAATGTATATGTGCTGAAAGAAAATAGAGAAGAATGTCATCTAAGCAGACATGATGAAAGTTGGTTATGGCATAGGATACTTGGAAATCTAAACTTTGACCACTTAATCAAACTCAAAAAACTTGAGGCAGTAAAATATTTTCCGAGGTTATTGATCCAGGTGGATATCGGGGGCCACCCACCCTTTTCAAATGGCTCAAAACAGTTTTCTGGCCATTTTGGCAATTTACTATTTTTAGCAGGTTTTAACTTCCGGGGCCATTTTGAGGGATTAAATGAATTTTTTTCAAGATCGAGGTTCTCAATGATATCCAAAGGCATGATTGAGCCCCCAAAATAAATCTCCTCGATGATACCTTTCCAACGAGCTATCACACGCCTAAAACAGAGATCGTATGCAAAAGTTACGACCCCGGGAAGTTGATGCACCAACTTACCCAAATGGGGCCCACATGACTTTTGGCGCTTCATCTCCTAGGGTTAGGTTTTTGGATGTCCGGGACTTTTGGCATTCCCGATTATTGTAAAAAGGCCTCCAGAGCCTCATTGTAACCATCTTCTTGCAGATGCGAGTAGCCGTCACATCTCTTCTCAGAGATAAGCTGCCACCATTCTAGCGAGTCTTTCACTCTGTATTTTTACAGTCTCTGTACATTTATTTCATTAATAGAAATCGTGTATTACTGTATCTCTGTGTTTATGGTCGCATCTCTGATATATTTCTGTTATATTACTGGATATACACGATATCTCTGTGCATTTCTTTATTATATCTCCGCTCTCATTTCGTGCCGAAAATAATCCGGATCAGTGGTATCAGAGCAGGTTTCTCTTGATCGTTTTTCAGTGCATGTCCCCGACGAGGTCTGAGTATAGAAAGTTGGGTCTCGAGCTTGTCTCTCTCGAGGAAAATCGCTCTCGCACACCCAAGAAACCCTCAATGGCGGAAGAAAAGAAAAATGATGGAGCAGACGATCCTATCAGTCTGTTGCTTGAGCAAGCTCTCACGCGACAGAGGGATGAAATGATGGAGAATTTTTCCCACATCCTTCAATGCCTGCCGATAGCATCAGGCGCATCTTCATCAAGCGACCACTTTGGAGGCACCTCGCCTTTCAAGGTACAAGTTAATTTTGATATTCCCGTATTTGAAGGTCAAATAGATGCAGATGCCCTAGATAAATGGTTAAATCTGCTAGAAGGTTATTTCTCTATTCATAATTTTTCAGACAAGGA